>VYZV01013982.1:8499-26277 GCA_013401275.1 Pandion haliaetus | reverse complement strand
CTCCCAGAGGCGGGTCCGACATTTTGGCGCCGGGGAACTTCTAGCAGCTTCTTAAAGGGGCCATCTCTGCAGCCCCCCTCCCCTGCCACCAAAGAAAACCGCGCCACACAAACCCGTAACAGTAGCAAAAATAGAATTAAAGTACCTCTACAAATCTGAACAAAGCTCAAACTTCAATTACATATACAATATGTATTTAATAAATTCAATGTACTAATAAACTTCTTCCACTCTATCATTATTAAGAATTACAGAATAAAGTATTGACAAAATGAAGCTCTGATAACTAATTTTTAATTAGTTTATGTGACCATTGTCTAATAGAAAAGGTTCTGAGCTAATTTGTGTGTGTGCTTAGATTTTCAAGGGAAATCAACAGCTAACTCAATGCATTTAAATTTTAGTAGGTAGTTTAAATGCTTTCACAAAAAATCCTTTGCCTATGGGGAAAATAACTGACGTATTTTTTGATTAACTAACATAAATGCAATGGAATTTTAGCTGCAGAAAGGATAATGCAAGTCACTTGAGCTTGAAACAATGAAATTACCATTCAACATAAAGCTTCCCACTCACTGTACTCTCTCATGTGGTTTGACCTTCTGGTTTACTCTGCTCTTTTTAAAAATTGTGCTTTAAAATAGTCTACTTCTAGGCAGCTGTAATATTTGAAACCAGCACCAATAAGACACTACAGGTTTAAATTTCCATATATGAAGGTGCTTTTCTTAGTATTGAGGTTATGACAGCATATACTTGTCCAAGTATATTAATGACCACTGGTAACAAAACAACCAACACTTTCCATACAGAACTTAATTTATACACAAAACATAATAAATTATAAGAAACCAAAGTGTAAGATCAAATAGGCCTAACATTAAGTGCTTTCTCTTTTACCTGATCATAGCCTAAGTGAGGCACCTCAGCTCCTTCTGTGATCAACGGAGAGAAAAGAGCATCTGAGAGGTGTTCATGATATGTGAAATTAATCATCTTCTTGAGGTGTCTTTGAGGTGATATGGCTTATATTGGCAATTTAACTTTTAGATGGCTGCAATGAGTTGAAATGAATCCCATGCTCACTAAACAGGCTGTGTACAGCAAATCCCAAGATGTTTCAGTGACAAGACTTTGTCTTAGTCTACTCAAATATAGAATAAACTTCACATGGCTTTTATATATTAATTAGCATCAAAGATGTTCGAAAGCCAGGCTGAGGTCTCAAAGAGACTTGGGCACAGGGGTGCCTCACCTGAATGCCAAATAGGCTTGGGTAAAGTAAGCCTTTACCTGTGGCAAAGTGAAACCAACAGGGAAGCATGCTGAACATACTGGCTAGCAGTGCCGAGGGACCCGAGCATATCATTTGAGAGGAATGTAGGCACCTGCAACCACTGTGGCAATGAAGTGGCATTTCTCTAAACCAGTGAAGGAAGGCTGACACCTAAATCCTGCTGATGCAGAACAGATACCTAACCTGGGCCTTAGAACCCTGGGGCAACAGTACTTCCACCTGAACCAGAGCAGGGCTTGCTGCTGCACACTAATGAAAAATTGATACTACTGATGGAGCCGCATTGGTTTCTCCTGATGTAGCATGTTTGCTTCAAGCTTGCTTTTGTCTTTAGGTCTATGGATATTTTTAATAGTTTTAATTCTGATAAGACTGAATTGTCTTTTTTACTGCCTTATGTTCTTCCTTGTATTTGCAGATAAAACAGACTTTAACATGAAGTGTAGGAAAACATTTTTTAAAGTAAAAAGAAAAATGTTGTCCATCTTGATCTTAGTCTAAATATCTGAACGTGTAAGAATCAGGAAATAGTGCACCATTTGAATTTGAATATTATACTTACTAGTTCTGGGCAGCTCAGTTACCATGAAGTCTGTAATTAACACCTCCTCTCCTTCAATAAAAATGGGACTCTGCTGACTTCTTTCATTAGCAGGTTTCATGCTTGTTATTTGGTGCTTGCTATTTTCTGTCACCACAGAATAAAAAGTACTCAGAGGATGGCTTCTCCCATACCTATTGTAGAAATTAACATTAAACATACTAAAAAGTAGCTTCCTTTCCCTTTTTATAGCTGTCCAAAGCAGTCAAAATGATGCAATTTGAGCTAGTTCAGGCAGTTATTTCTCAGGATGGTAGGTCCTTTTTCAGAGAGAAAACCTACTGAAATTAGTGGGCCTATGAGAAAGAGCTCCTCCAGCCTTGGGTTGCACAATCATACTCTGCATGTCTCTAACATCCCTAATAAATTCAATAAAAATCCTTCAATGTTAATCCACTTCAAGTACATGTAATTGAAAATGCAACTTTCTTTCCCCCTTTATACAGATCTTGGAACTAAGAAAGCTGAATTAGTAAGTCAAAGGAGCTATTTATAAGTTTAGATTACTCTCTCTAACGATACTGTGAGGTTGTGATTAGGTTAGCCATTTAAATTGTTATTGTCCATTTCTACCATCACACCCACAAGGAGAGCAATAGGTATCTTGGTTAAAAAATCCTCTCAGTTACATACGTAAATGGCATCTTTTCTCTTTGTGCTTGTTTCTGCTGGAAATGGCCGGTTAATGCCTGCTGGCTATACGTGTAGCTCTGCTGCTGCTGCTTGATTTTCCACAACCTCAGCTTTAATTCTGCTTTATTCAGCTGTAGCCATTCTGATGATGACAGAACTCTGCTGTTAACTGAGCGTGGGGATGCAGAGACAACCCTGGCATGCTCACTGTGTAACAGCTCTGGGTGCTTCACATCAACCCCTTCCTGTTGGCGAGTAGTGTTGACTACCTAAAAGTTGACAGCTGTTAAACAGTTTTGCCCTTTGAACTAAGAAGGAGAAATCATGTCACAGATTGACATAATTGACTTAGTGACCTTATCCTGATGTAAAAAATGGAATATGCTTGGGAGATACTATTACTTTTCCTCTTAAAAAAGAAATTAAATTAAAAGCAGAGCCCATAGGCCCAGTATAACTTCTTTTCAGTGGCCTGATTATCAAGTGTGTAGTTTTGGCCCAAGCTGTAAATATAAGGAAGGCAAGGACAAAACTGGGTGGTTGTCAGGCTGCATGGAAATATTTTATTCTTTACACCAAGATCTGTGTCAAAGTTGCTATGCCACTGTTATACGTTCATTATAAACAGGATTTTCTTCTGTTGATCTGTATAGAGTCATCAATTTGTGGGTGGAGGCTCAGAGAGGCTTGTATTTCCCTTGCTTGTTGCTGTGAATTTTAAATAGGAACACAACATTGACGCAGAAATGACTGTATATGACTCTTTTCATACATATAGGAAGGTATATATTCTCTAAAAGGTCCATCACCTTGGCTGCACCTTGAATTTAAGAAATACTTATAGATATTATGGTTGGAGGTGGGGCAACTGCCTGATACTCAGCCAGTGTAAAGGCAATGTTGAGATAGATGAGGTAAATAGGCACAGGCTCTGTACAGTCTCTAGTAAGAATTGTCTTTGCATGGTCTTAAAGAGGAGGGGAGAAAGTGTGGAAGCAGCCCAGGCCTTTTACTTCCTCTCCTGGGGGGATGTGTAGGATATCTGCAGGACCCAGTGCAGCCTATGATAGAAAAGAAACCCAAACCCCACAGCCTTGTTTTTTGAAGAGACAGAATAACCCACTTGCCAGTTACTGTCAGCCATGAAAACTTGTTTTTTCTATTCATGCCCATCCTCCTTGCTCCTGCCCTGAGAACAGTGGTGTGGGTTTTATTTCCACTGAGCCTCCAACAATACTGATGAACCCTCTATCCTCTAGTTCTGTTTTCTGTGGTGACAAGACGACACTTGCACATAGCTACAAGGAACCATGTTATAGTGCAACCTTTCTTGCAGCCCCATTATAACATTATACTGAGATCCTGGCTATATTCTTTTTTGGCTTTTCATCTTATATTCTTAATGATTTTGTAGTCTTGGGAATTCCTTGGCCAACCTCTTAAGAGTTGGTGAAGACCAAAAGCCCATCCACTCTATCGAAAAGCTTAATCCCTGTGATCACATATATTCATACCAGAAAATAGGGCCTGTTATGTGGCTCTGAGGGCAAGTGCTGTAGTACAGCTTGCCATAGCTAAACTCCCTCCCTTGATACAAACAACCCAGGTCTGTCCGGATTACATACTGGAAATAATCTCTGACTCATGCTGTTCCTCAGACCTTTCCGGGGCATTGTCTGAGAGTTGCCACAGCCCTAAAACTAGCTCTGCCATGCCTGCAAGCCTCCTAGGATTGTAACTGTATGGATGATAGGAAGAGTGCTGAGCTGGTGCCCTGGCCCTGTTATTTTAGCAGTTTCCACATGCCTTTGGGCCTCCTGCATGTCATTGGCTCTGTTTTGCCCCCAGGCATAATATTAACTGCTTCAATGCCTTTATGAAAGGATATGTGCAGAGCAGATGCACCTCTGATTTCACTATTTTAAATATCTAATTTTCTCTTTTTCTTCTTATTATTTGTTGTCTTATAAGTAATTCAGTTTGGTCCTGTTGTTCCTCACAAGCCAAGAGATTTTTTTATTTCCTAGTGGTCTTCAAACCATTGGTCAGAGGTGCCTGATTATAGAGAAAGAGTGCTGAAGTACTATGCATGGATAAAGGGACCTTTTTTCCTAGAAAATCCTTCCAGCTTCTGGTTATTCAAGGATATTTTATGTTAGAAATAGTAGTGGTTTTAATGCTCAGCAATGAACCTATCTTCCATTTATTTCCTTGCTTGAATTTCATTATAATCTTTCCTCTCTAATATGTCCCATCAATGAGTTCTGTTTTATTATACATTGTGCAGGAAAAAAGTAATTCTTTTTAGCCATAAATCTGCTAGTTCATCATCTCATTAGTTGTCCCCAAGGTATTGTGACAAATAGTGAACTACCCATCCCTACTCACTTCCTCCAAATCTCTGTTGTTTGTGATTTTCCAGATCTTTATCATAATCTTCTTGTCACCTTTAGCCAATGAGTTTTATTTTTCTTAGTAACTCTTCAAACTCTCTCACATCTTCAGAGGTTATTGTTACCCTTTTCATTTATTTTGTTGATATAGATAGTCAGGATTGTACTGAATTTTTAAGATGTGTGTGAACCCTCACAAACTGGCAGAAAATAATGAAATTTCTGTTTTGTCCTCAGTTCTCAATAGTTCTAAAAATCAGCTTACCTGTTTTTGATATTTATTGAAGATTTGACCTTCCTCCACTCAACCTCTAAAATACGATCACCTTCTGATTATTTCTGTACTGCATTTTTGCACATGGGAGTTATGAAACAACGTTCTACTCTGTTTTCTTTTTTTTTTTCAGTTCTAGTGAGATCTTTAGTCATCACTTGCTCAGATGCTTCTCCCAGCTGAAAGCAGAGGATGATATTTTTTGATGCTTCAGGATGAGGTTGTGTTTATTGTAGTACTTTGAGAAATTGTCACAGCATGTCCTGAAGGAGTCTACTTAGTTAACAACAAAAATCAGATTTCACTCTCTAGATTTCACAATTCTGGGAAATAATATTTGAACATTGTTTGAAATGATTTCACTATTTGACTTCTTTGCTAATTTTTCGAATCCTCAAGTGGACCCTTCAAATGAAAAAGTGAACTGCATCTGTTTTCTTGTAACATCAGCCCATCACATACTATAGAACAAAACTTAGTATGTGCTAAATTTCCTTTTTTTCCTTAATAACTCTCATCTCTTTCTTTCTTATTTTAATGTATAGAATTGTAACTATTTTCTTTGGCTGTGTATGCAAATGTCAGACTTCCTGCCAAGAGCTGAAAAGATTTCACAATGGATGCAGAAAAGAGAAATGCCTGAAGCAAGTCTTTTGGATGGCTTGCTTTTCCTCTCGCATGGTTACAAAGAACTATACAATATCCAATGGAGAGAAATTACTGCTTACATTATATTTAGTAGGATACATTTTAGTAACAACTATTCTTAAACCTACCTGCATATTTTCTTCATTTTAATAAACTCTGTTGAGGTGTATGTGGCATGTGGCACAATTGATAATTATGAATTTGCAATGAATTTCAATGGTTGCAGTTCAGTTCCTTAACTTTCAGCAATCCTATGAGCAGAATGCTGTACTCATAGTCTCCTGCAGGTACAGCACGCCAGTATAGCTTGATTTACATACTGTAATGGTTCAGATGAGAGCAGGCTTGAAAGAACTAAATTGTGAAGGTAGATATTGCAGGTAAACCCAAACATGCTGATGCTCAATCAAACCTGATCTGCATAATTAAAACTTTGTTTTTAAATTCCAGGAGTTACATCCTGTATGGCTAGAAAGATAAGGAGTTTGCTTTGGAGAAACTAAAAGGTCATGGTCATGTCAAAGTTGTCAGAAACATCATTTGTGTCCATATCATAATAAAGATGAAGATTTACTTATTACAGGTGATAATCGTCAACTCACACCCTGAGCCAGGCAGGTGGAGAGCTTTTGAAAGGTTTACCTTAGGCCTTCTCTGCTCACATAACAGAGTACCTGGAGAGGTGCAAAGGCTTTCCTAATGCCAGTTATTTCAAAACTCAGATGAAGTAACCACTCATTTGAGTCATGAATTAATAGAGGTCACTTTACCTTTCCCAGTACAAACAGGTCCTGCTGCAAAAAGGAATAATGACAAAAGCACTGTTGTCCTGCCCATGCTTTTTAAGAAAGAAGAGGAACACAGAAAATGGGGACCTGTGAGCATCAGTAGCTCTAAGAGTTGTAGTTAAGTGGAGCCCCTTCTGCTAGACTACCTCTTCAAATCAAAAGTGTTCCCATTTAATGTTCCTCGACAATAGCTGTCTGCTGGAGATTGGCCTTACCTTGCGTGGAAGCATTTGTGACTGTGAGATTGGAGTAACTTGGGATTCATGTGGGGGTTTTTGCTAGGCTGGGCCCATATTGCTCTTTTTGGTTTTGGCTAAATGCTGTCTACATTGGTGACAGCTTCCACTGGATGAAGTTCACAGCATGAAGATGATTTTTCAGTACCTAAGTGATTCTGAGACCAGCACACTGTATTTCCTTTAATAAAATTTTATTTTCATAGGTGATGAAACTATGCAGCTAAAAGGAAGTGTCTTGCTTTGCTTCTGGTCCTGTTCAGAGTCTTTGTCCACAGTAGCTGCAGTCTGACTGGAATTCCTTATCTACAGGAATCACTTTTCTAAAAACTTTTAAGATATGTCCCAATGGAAAGATTAAATTATACTAATTTCCATTTTGCCTCAGCCCAAGTTCACCAAAGGGACTTATTTATCTGGTTTCTGTAGCAGGATCAAAAGCCACCCCTGTGTGCCTCCACTCTATGACAGGAGCAGAGTTCAGAAGCCAATGTGCAAAGAAGACTGGAATTAGCCAAGAGAAGAAATTTCACATTTATTGACCAGTCACCTGCTGACAGAAGGTGCCTTCTGCACTCTGGATTTATAGTGCTAAAAATATCTTCTCTTTCATAAAAATCTAAAACTTGTTGTTTTGGTTTTTTTCCCCAAATACATCAGGAAGAGTTACACTCTTCCCTAGTAATATATAAATGGCCTAGTATTTAAAACCATCATCCAGAAGTGAGATTTCTCTCCTTGGCCCAAAAGCATCTAAGCCCACATTTTCCACTTTCCAGTTACAGCTGTTACTGTGGGGTGAGCAGTCATTTGCAGGGGACAGGGCTTGCTGCTGAAGCCCTGCCACTTCTCCCTACAGGGACCCAGGATCCGTGAGAAAGGGCCAGCAGTACAGAAAGAATTTGGAAGCCAGGGAATCAGTCTATAGGCAGGAGATCTGCATTCCAGCCATTTTTGCTGGAGAACAGGCTTTGCATGCGCTTGAGGAGAGGTGAGGGCAGTGGTGGCTGTGTGGAGGGAAGGGCATCTGCTGCAGCCCTGCCTGAGAATGCCCTGCCATCTTTCCACACAACCCCCAGTCCGGCCCAGCTCCTCTGGCCCCACTGTGCCACTCACCCTGATGCACCCAGAGCGGCAGCATCCTGCTGCTTTCCTCCCAAAGGAAACAGCCCTGCCCTCACCAAGAGGTCCCAAAGGCCCAACAAAATTGTTTGAGTTTGTTCCTGGTGGGAACTGCTAGGAGAAGAGGAAGGGGGAACACAGTTCTTATACCCTGGAAGAGCAAAAAAGGAGGAAGCTGATGAGTAAAGGAGGGAAGAAAGAGCATCCCCTGCCTCTGCCTCTCCCCCAAGCACATCCACAGTCTGCTACAGAAATCTCTTGCTGAAACTATCCAGATTCTTCTCTCCTACCCAGACCTCTGGAGATGCCTGGATCCTTCTGACTCCTGCCTCTTGCTCAGCATCCCACGCAGGTCTCCTCTGCCATCCTGCTTTTAAGAGAGCCATCTGCCTGCCAGGTCTCCCCCAAAACTGCTCAAAACATCCTCTACCTCTCTCAGCCCTTTCTTTGCCCATCCACATACAAATATGCTCCTTCCAGTGCCCCTCCTTCCTCCTGGTATAGGCTTATTATTTTGTACTACATTTAGAAAAAGCCTCATAAAATATGTGAAGTGACTAAAAAAGGAGATAAATGTATGATACTAACTGAGAAATACATGCAAAGAAACGCTCTTAAGGATGAAGACCTTAGTGTTATATTATTTTGCTGTGTTGAACCAGTAATGAACTGCAAAGTCAGTTTAAACTAATTCTAATTGAATTTCCTATGTGAGGTTGTCATAGTGCTATGTATAGTTGTCAATAGAGTAATACCATGCATCAGTGGCTATATCTGTTCTTTTCTTTCATGCCTATTTTCTTCTCTTTGGCATTTCATAAAACAGCTATATTTTTCCTAAAAGACTCAGAACCCATTGATTTTTAGTTACCTACAGAATTCTGCCTTGTGAGGTGCAAAAATCACAAAATGTGGTAAAAGCCACCGTGGAGCCCTCTCTAATTAACTGTGCATTCCTGAAGGATCCCCAGGAGTGGAGAAAGGCACTTTTTAAACAAGGCAACAGTTTCTATGGAAATGGAATATAGCCACTCTCTGAAACTTCTTACATAAAACCAGTTAGGCTGGTTGTATGAATGATGTTATTTTTGGTACATATTTCCAGATGGAAAACTTGTTGACTTTCAACTCTAATAAATGACACGGAATGCTGTTAGTCAAATTGTGCAGCTTTATTACCTTAACTTGTAAAAGACAGGTAGATCATGCTAGTCCGTTCATGTATGTGGCCATGTTCAGCTAAGCGTATTTAGACATCTTGCTGCTTTTAGTATATAGTGCTGTTTAGTTATCATTTGAGTTATTTTCTGTTTTATTTATCTATTGATCAATAAAATCCTGACTTTTTAATGCCAGGCTGCTGTGCAAACTGAAATTACACAACCTATTCTGTAATACAGTTCTGAAAACACTCAGAAGCCACCTGGCCAACGAGTCCTCCTTCAGATGCCATGGTGTACTACCTTACAGTCCTGAGTCCTTTGCAAAATTCAGGTCACTGAGCACTTAAAAGCAAGCCCCAAATGCAAAATGATCTGAAATCACTGTATGGATTTTAAAACTGAGTTTTCGCAATAGCAGCAGAAAAGCATGTTTGAAACTCTGCAAGGTGTGTTAGGATGAATGGAAATCAATGAGTTGTCAAGCAACAAAAACAGAGTAGATATAAATAGAAAACATTGCATAATCAATTATCAGTCCCTTTTCTGTTGAAAGAATAAAATAAAAAAATCTTTCTAAAATTAGTTATCTTGGCTTCTGAAAAAAAGTAACTAAGCATAACGACTTGAGCTGTGGTCTCACTCTGATGGTGTTCTTGAGCTTAGGATACATTTCTAGCTTCAATGAAGTTGGTAACATAACTCCTGCTCTCTTGAATGGGCTGCGACTTTGCTCTGTGAAAGAGAAGAACTAAATTCTCTGGCTCTGTCAGGTGAGTAAAAGACTACGTTTTTTCTATTATGAAAGCAGGTAATAAGTTAGAAATACCCTATGCCCACCTTGAGAAACAGATGAATCTGGTATCTAGCATCTTTCAGAGCAGTAGCCTACTTGTAGAAATGACACAAAAATACCAAGAACTTGAATTCACCATAACTTTCAGAGCATAGTTCTCTGTAATGACTTCATGTAGTTCTGGTCTCATGGAAATATTGGAAACAATGGATAGAAATAACAAAACCAAAGCTCAAACTTCATTTGCCATTGTACTCTTACTAGGCGATTTCCTGATATTTGAGCAGTTCATGTTCAGGCTCCTGCTGTGCACACACTTTCAAAATACACACCACAACTCATATTTCTGCAGCATTTATTATTTTAATCACAAGCTCCACCTAAAACAGAAAACTGGCTGATTGTTCACATATCTTTCACTGAAAAAACCCTCTCTGTGCAAATGAAGTCTGATTTGCAACTAACCTCTTACACACTGTTAAGAGGAAGAGAAAAATAAAACAAGGAGTTCTCATGAGGAAATCTCACTGATACTGCTCACTGCTGGCCTGAGAGCAAAAATGGTGTATTTTTATCACAGTTATTGCATCAGGTTTGCATGGCAAGGTTTTGGCAACCATACAAGTAAAAATAAATGTTTATTGAGTAGTTATTTAGATTATAAAGCTTTTATTTTGTGTCATAATCTTCAGTAGGAGACAATGTGGCATGGGAGCAAGGGATTTTATTGACTGCTTTTTTATATCAAACTAAATCTTTAGATATTGATCAAAGGAGCATAGAAATCAAAGAAAAATAATGCTCTACAGTATTTCAAAGATGGAATTATGTCACCAGAGAATGACAGGACTGAAAATTAGTTATTAATTGTGAGTAAAATGACATAAAAGCTGATCTGAAGAATTATTGATAGAAATCTAGGGGATGATCTTATAATTAATAACAATCACCTAATATTAAAGACCTATTGTTGAAAGCATGTCCTATCAAACAACTGAATGTTAGTGCAATAGTGCTGGGTTTGTTTATTTGGACTTACATAAAAAACTTAATTTCATTGCATGACTGTTTGATGAACAGGCTAAAACAATTTGCAGCTGACAGGATATGTGTTGATTAGATACTTTGTATAACTTGTAATTTTAAGGGAAAATTCTTCATTATGTTTCTGCAGGGTATTCCAAGAATCATTTATTGGCTGAAGATTAGTGAATATTTTTACCAGCAACCTGAGTGTGAAAACCATCAGTTCACTGTCTCTGTATAACCAGACTCATGGCCAGTATCTTTTATTCGATATACTATTATCAAATGTAGTCTTTTAGTATTGTTTGACTATCAAACCGTGATAATTAATGTGTGACCTAATTTTTATTAAGTAATGAAAGAACATGTCACTTGGGAGCCAGGGCGAGTGTGGGGGGAAGAGGAGCCTGAATTCCCCCACTTGCAAGTGCAAATTGCAAGGAGATCAGAGACAGGGCTCAGTTGGGCCTCAGGGTCTTGCCTGGTAGCCCCTGTGTTGGTCCTCAACCTCCTTATGAGCTCCTCTCTCCCTCTCCTCCCCTAGCACTGGCACCATTTTGTGGACAAAAATAAATTAAACACTTTTCATTTCAAGGGAATAGGCTGTGGATGCTGGGAACTGAACTGCTACAGACCACATTGGTTGGAACTAGCTGTCTTCTGCTGTGTCTTGTGTTAGTGAGCAGCTAAACTTAATGGCTGAAGGAAGCAGATCACTGTCAGACTTTTTGGCTATGTATGTGCTGCTAAATATAATATGCAAGAAGCTGTTCTCTGGTCCTGTGAGTAAATGGCAGGCACATCATGGCTCATGTCCTTACAGCTAAGCACTCTTCCTCAAGCACATGGCAGGGAATGCACTAGCAGCTGGGCAGTATGGACAATCGCACACCAGTGCTTAAGCTCTTGTTCAGATCTATCTAATACTCATAGCTCTGGATGTTGACTAAGCAAAGCACATTAATATAATTAAAGGCAGCTAAAAATCACCTTCAGTGGATCAGTTAAAAGCACACTATCTGGAAACATGTAGGACTGGTGGGCACTTAAATAACAATCCATGTCATAACTCTAAATGATGAGCACTAGCTAGTCAGAGGATGGTCCTATTGCTGGCAACAGGTGGCCTTGCATAGTCAGCCACCTATACCTGAGTTAACAATGAAACTAGAAATCAGAAATATTCAGGGAGTACAACATTCTGTGTAAAATACAGACATTTTTCTGAAAAAGATAAGATCCCAAAAAATGCACCCATAAAGCAGTTCATCTCTACTCTAAGGCAGCAGATCCAGTCTTACAAGTTTTTGAGGTTAATGGAATCTGTGATAACAGGCTAAATCATGACAGGGATACAGGCCAAAGCTTATAGATACATTGAGGAAACCCAGAGTTAACACTTAGGCAAGAAGTTCGAATGTGCTGAGAAAGAAAAACACCCAGTCTTGACTGAAGCTTGCTCTTTGACACAAGACCAACACTGAGAGCCAAAACTACTGCAGTCAAAAGCAGGTTGAAAGTCATGAATAATTCAAAATCTGAGTTCCCTATGAAGAGCTAGAGCACCATGTTCTGTCCAAAACATCATTCAAATGTTACCACTGCAACCGTGTGCATCAGGTGCAGCACATGGGAGCATGTGCCTCATGGTCAAAGAGGATGACAGCACTGTTGGTTCCCAGGAACTCCTCATGGGAGAGGTAGTTGCAAGCCAAGAAGAAAATGGTTGCCATGAAATCAAGTGGTGTGTATTGGTTTTAAACTGGGCATGTGTACATGCCTGTTATATCAGAAACAGCAGGACCAGTACTAAAGGAAGAGATACAGGGACCAGAGGCTTCAGGTAACTTGATTCTTCCAAGTGGATTATCTAAATTGTATATTAACCACACCTTCCCCCATTCCTTCCTGTCCCATGCACATATCACATACAAAACTGTCCATAAAATGCATGCTAAAGAGAGCTTGATACTAACAGGTTGAACTCTGCCTGTTGCTATGTAAAAGTATCCCTCTCTTCAACAAAAACTGGATAAACAGGACTTTTTAAGCTTTGAGAAGAGAATACACTAAATATACTCTCACAGGGTAATTCATGTGCTTGCTATTATCTGTATTTTTGTTTTATCTAGTTTTTCCCAATCCTCCATTACCCCTGATAACTGAGTGATGACTGTGTACACTTAAAACTCATTGCTTAATGGGAAAAGTTCTTTTCACAGAAGGTCTAAAGACCTAAATGTATGCCTTTGTGCAAAATAGGAAAGCTATAATTATGATACCATTGGAAAAAAGAGACACCACTACTGAATTAAATGGGTGTCAAGGTGTTGTCAAGTCAGAGGTCTCATGAAAAGGTACTGAATCAAAATAAGAAAGAATTTGAGGAACTATCAAGGGAATGGAGAATCTCTCAATGGAGAGTAGATGGGAATTGGAGGAGTTTTATATAAAGGAATATGTCTACATAATTTTGGATATTGATTCTGAAGCTGTGTTTTTGATTATTGGTGTTGGACCTTGAGCAGGAGAGGATCCATAGAAGATCAATGGCTTGCATTACACAGGCAAACTTATCTTGTAGTAGTGATCCCCTCTGGTCTTCAACTGTGTATCATAGTGGAACTATAGGAATCCATAGCAAACAATATTTTTTCCTCTCAGCACTCCTAGAAAGCACAAGCATTGTGAGCCTTTTTGGAAGGTAATCCAACTCTCTTGACTGACTTAGAGAATTTAGGAGAATGGTTCACCTCAGATTTGGGCTCAGACCATCACCAGTGCATTTGTATACTTCGCTACAGAAGAAGGCTACTGTGTTGGCCAGAATATGAAAGAGAAGAAAGAGTTAATCATAACTTTCCGGAAGCATTAATGAGTTGGAATTTTCACTGAGCAGTTACTAATTCTCCATGTCCAGGTTTTCCATTGCTGTAAAGGTTTGGAAGGGTGCTATGTTGCATTCTGTGAATGAAAGCTGAGGTTCCTATACTATATACAGCAAGATACATGGATATTCTTCTAAAAACAAAGCATACAGAGAAGTTGTGACTGTCACTTCTGAGGATTGCATTATCATATGATGGCTTTCACTTGGATAAAATATCTATGTCTGTACCCATGCTTGTTTATTTGCAGATATAGTGAGAACTGGTTGAACACCCTGTAGCATATCAATGAAAACTCTTTGCTTCTGCAAGCTAGAACTAGCAAGACACACCTTGAGTGGCATGAGAGATTAGTAGGCAAGCAATGTGCCTTTAACACATTAATATACATGGCATAAGTTTACAGTATGTTGAGGACAGTGTAGATATATCTTGAAGGTCGAGGTCCTGCTCAGGAGGAAGGTGTTATAATTTGGAATACAGTTTTGGGTAAGGCACTGTAATACAGCCTACTCTTTATCTAATTGTCCTGAACGTGCTGGTTAATCGTGTGTGGGATGAACTTCCAAGTAATTTGAAGAGTATCATTAAGGAAAAGTAGACAGAACAAGGCACCCTGTGCCAACTTTGCTAGAGCTGGCTCCTTCTTAAACACCTCCTACACCCTTGATGCTGGGAGAGACATTACAGCTTGCACATTCCACCCCTACCAGCAAGCTTCATCTCAGATTAACAGTCATTGCCAGCAAGCTGTATAATTTATGAAGCGTGTGAATTATCTCTCACTTAGCATTTCTACACAAACCTTTAGCAAACAATATAACTTAATCCATATGTTCAGAAAAATCATACCAGTATTTCAGCTCTTCCTGGAGTCTACCATAATATCATTTCTGGGTTCGCAAAAATAGAAAGGAGCATTAATGCATGAAGGAAAATGAACTCCTGGTTTAAATCTCATCCCTATCCTCTGATTCTGATTGAGAATTAAAGTTTTCTTTCTAACATAAAGAACTTAAAAGAAAAAGATAACTGTTTTATAAAACCTCATAACTAATAATTATTTCACTACATTTAAGAGATGACCTAAAACATAAATTAAGATTCCAACAGTTTTTTAAATTCTATTACTTTTTCAGAATAATACGTAAATAATATTTCTTTTTCTGTCTTTGTTAAAGTTTTATGCAACAGGATTTTGTTATTATATGCTGCAGTTTCTAGGATTTCTGATAAGCCAGTTTTTAAATGGGCTGACTTTCAGATCTAAAATATTATCAACTTTCTAATATATCTTAATTGCTTGGATTTTACACACACACCGCCAAACCCTTAGGCCATTCTTTTAAATTATCAAATTAAATTATTTAAATAAGTTTTCCAAATTACAGATTATAATTTCTGACAGTTTTGAAATGTGAGTATACCAAAATGGAAAGTTTTAAGAAAAGATTAGGCAAGAACTTGTCAGGAATAGTCTAGGTAGCTACAGTCAGTCCCAGAACAAAGGTGTGTATCAGGTAATGTGTCAGGGGCCCATGCAATCCTACCTTTTCATGATTTTTCTTTTTTTTAAGTATAAGCAACCTTGGGCTAATGGTATCAGAAACTTACCTTGAGGTACAAGCTGAAGTATAATATGTGAGGAGTCTAAATTAAAATTAGGCTGTTCAATCTGAAAAGATCAAAGAAATATTTTAAATATCTTGCTGAAGTGGTTCTTTTTTTGGTTGGTTGGTTGGGTTTTTTTTAAGAGGACATCTGAAACTTGAAAAATCTACAAAGTTTCATCCTAGGAATTCAAATCACAGAAAACGTCTTAAAATTCATTATTACTTTGACAGAAAAATATAATTTCTTCTAAAATACATTGTACAACCAATTACGACGTCACAAGAAACTTGGCATACCTCAAATGCTTGCTACGTGTAATCCTTCTGGAAAATGTTGGTGCTTTATAAGCATTGATTTATTATCTTTAGAACACTGTCTTGTAGCAAGTATTACCTCAGCTGTAAACATGGGGAAATTGGTGTACAGCACAACTAGAACACCATGGAGGAAGTTGTGGTTGAATTGTTAAGAGCTGTTGTGTCCCTGAAGCAGAAGAAATTTTCCCCATCCTACTAGGAAGCAAGGAGAGTCTCAAAAAATACATCTCAGAAAGAGGTTTTATTTGTCTTTTCCTACAACTCTTAGTGTAAAGAGGGGTTCTTGAGTGCAAAATGCATGCATGTTTAAAGGCAAAATGGGTTATGGGTGGAGCATGAGGTTTCTATCAAGGGGGGCCTATATACCCAGAGAGTCTGAAGCAACCTGGAGTCGAAGAGCAGACAATCAGGTGATTATAACTAAAGGTTCTGTATATGGACTCTGATGTGCCATTTCCATTTCAACCTAGAATTACATCATCCTCCTTATTCTGTTTCATAAGATCTTAATTTTTAGATGTGATTTAAAGGGTAGCATCACCTTATTCCATTCCAACATCATCCTCCTTATTCTGTTTCATAAGATCTTAATTTTTAGATGTGATTTAAAGGATAGCATCACCTTATATGAACACTTCTAACCTGGAGAAACAGTGGAGGGTAGGGATGCTATTTTCAGGAAAGGGACATTGCAGTTATATTTTCTTTCTCCAGCTGGCTCTTGGATGCTGGTTGCATTCAGATCAGATGGTCACCTGGCTGTTTTCACCCAGGCAGTTCAAAAAGTGAAAAACAGCAGGTTAACATAAAAGCAGGTTACCAAACACCAGGAAAGTGAGAGTTACATAAAGGAAAGGGCTGAAATGCCTGCCAGTTCACACAGGGAGTTTACCTGGGGACTTTGTCCCAAATCCTGCTTTTCTAATCCTTTCCAGACCCTGCATGTCCACCATTAATAACTGTATGAAGCAAAACCATCAGTAATCTACACCTGTAGCAGGACTTGTCTTCCATGGTTTTGCAAAGACATTGTGATCAACAATTTTGCCTGATGTGCCTTGTGGTCATGAACAGAACCCTAATAAAATGGTTTAAACAACTAATTTTACAACAGGAAAGCTATAGGCAAATTATAGGACATGGGCACTAGTTGGAACTTGCATGTTTTGTTTTCATTTTACCCCATTCCATGTTTTACATATTTTCCCTATTTTGCCTTTACAGCTCTGTTTTTTAAAATGGCTATGGGAAGTAAATATAAAGTAACTCTCTAGTTTATATGAACTAAACACTGAATGAGGCCCATAAAATTCTAACAGAAATATTTAAAATAATTAGGAGAATATTGACTGGGAATGAAATAGAAGATCCCATAAAAAAAATTACATGCTTTATCCTACATCATATTGGAGTCAAGGAGGGTTTGTAAATATAAAATAAATCAGGAAATTGCTCTCATATAATGAGGAGTAGAGGTGGATGCTTAGATTATCTAACGCTCTGTAGAGTTAATTCGAAGGCATATTTTCCCTTGTACCCAGTGAATATTTTTCATCTCTATACAGCTTCAGTATGCAAATACTACTTTTAAACTATTCTGTTTCTTTTACTCCTCTTATTAGATATTTATATTTATTTAAAACTTCTTGACTGGCCTTTGCTCTTTCAAAATGAGCACAAGAATTGTTGCTTTTGTTTCACAAATACATACATATTAAACAAAGTTAGCTAATCCAAATTACACTCTGGCAGAATACTTTTGGCCCATGTATGGTTATCTTGCCTTCTGAAAAATAAGTAGTAACAATCATTGTAGCAGTGATGAAAATCTTGAACCAAATGAGTGAGTGAATAGACATCAGCTAGTTGTCAGGATTCTTTCCCAGATGTGGGAGGGGAACCTCAGATCAGCCTTCCCAATGAATTCTCTTCGGCAGTTGCTCATTCATGTAATCTGAGAAAGAAAACATTTATTAAAGGCTTCC
>VYZV01013980.1:11491-39662 GCA_013401275.1 Pandion haliaetus | reverse complement strand
CCAATGCAGGTCTCTCCCTTCCAGCACTCTGCTTTAGCCGTGAGGCTTGCCTTGTTCTTAGCAATGGATGGCTACTTTTAGCATACAAACACTGTCCCTGCAACACCTACCATAAATACAATTTAAAAACATACGTATTTGGACTCTTGAAGTCCATCTTTTCACTGTTTCTCCTTTTTTTCCGTTTTGTCTGGGAAACAGGATTTCCTTGCATTGCAGAATCTGAATAGGGAGCTGCACCTGTTAGTTCTGTAATACCTCAGGGCTCTCTAGTCAACCATCTGCTTTTCAAAATGTATCTGTTATCTTTTGGGCAACCATGAAGGCATAAAGTATCTTTTATCACCTTAATGCTGAAAGTGATCATTTATACTAGAAAAATAAACCAGACCAAGCAGATTTTTTACTAAGGCAGAAAGGAAGAAGATTCCTGGTGGAAGGCAGGGAGGGGCAAGAAGAAGAGGCAAAAGAAGGGAGAAGCGGGGTGAAGTGAGAGGAAAGAAATGGGAATAAAACTCACTTGCTCCCAGCAAAAGTCAACTTGATATGCTCTACTTGGACCCAGGACCTTCGTATTACATATTTCTATAACATGCCTCTATATATCTGCAGAAATAAAAAGATAAAATTTGACAATCTAAGCTGAGAAAAAGCTTTTTCCAGACATTTTAATGGGTCTTCCTGTCTTGAATTAATGCCTGAAACACGCATCTTTCAAAAGAATGAAGTATCGTAGTGCCACCCGAGGAACAGTCCCAGGCTTTGCCTGTTTTTTCCAGTAAGAGTAGACCAATGACTGATTCATACTTCCATTATATCACAATCGTGCTTTTGTTTGGCACCCTCTCATCCCTTGCAAGTCATTTGCAGATGGTCTAGAAGCCACAGAACAAGCTGTACTTCCTTTCCATGTCAGCCATCCCCCCCATCTTATGGAATCCTTCCAGTTTGCTGCACACAAGGTACAAGGATCCTTCTCCACAGATCTCTCTTTTGACTTTAAAAAAACTTTCCGTAGGATTCTGTAGTTAACCTTTCCCATTACCAGAAATAAAGAAATAATTTGCGCTGCTTCCATCTCTCAATGCATGGTAAGTTCACGGAACCCAACTCAGGAAAAGGAAACCGAGGCATTTGTTGGGGTTGTTCAGTGCCTCACAGACAAGGGTCCAAAGGAAATACTTTTGAGAATACTATAATGCAGTTACATAAGTTGGTGTTATACCGTCACTTCGGATTTTGCAGTCAACCCTGATCACCCTGTCTCAAATAGGATAGAGGAGAAACAAAAAGGGTTCAGAGAGTAAAAAGACTCATTAAAGCCCTCAAGAGCTTTCCATATGTGAAAAGTTTAGAAAGCTTCAAACTGACAGAAAATGAAAAAGACTGAACATAGTGGAAGTGACAGAAACGTAACTGCACAGAGAAAATAAAATAAATCTGACCTCGCAAGAAAAGAGGGGACAGTCATTAAAAGGCAGAACATTACAACCAATAAAAGGATTATTATTTTTCATCCACATACTATATAATTAACTTGCAGTACTCTGTACCCAAGACATCAGAAGGGCCAAGATTTTATGAGTTTAAAAAGGACTAATTATTGCCATAATAATAATAACAATAATAGAAACCATTATAATAATGATAAATATATTATAATTATAGAAATAATTAGCATAGTACTGAATAAACATAATATCCACAATTATGGTACAATAAAGTACGAGGACTGAAAACTGCCTGTGTTTAAAGACACAAGTGAACTTCAATTTGATATCTATCAAGGAGAAACTGCCCCTGTGGGAAAGGTTAAAACACCATTGCTCTTTAAGGGGAACTTAGCATTTTTTCTGAAGGACCTGACACTGGGCTCTGTGATGCTTTCTAGAGGGATGTCTGCAATGCATGTACGTCCACCAGTCAAGGGTTCAGCTTGGATACCCCACCTGACCAGGGTCTGTACAACCAAAATAAAACCCCTGTAAAATCAAAGGAATATTTCTGCTCTTCAGCGGTATGTGCTATTTTCATCTACTTGTGAAAAGTGAGATTGTTTTGGCCATTCCTTTTAATGCACATGATGAAATGGGGAGCAGAAATGAAGAAGAACATTTTGTAGGTTTGATTAAAAAAGGTAATGGTACTGCTTTGTTATCTGATGATTAAGAGATAAATAAGAGTCATATTTTAAGGCAGAGTATTCTTAACCACCTCTACTCCTCCATGCCCTAACAGACTTTTTTTACTATTAGAAAATGAAGTTCGCATGTGGAATAAACAAAAATAAAATTCTCTGTGGATTTGAGCCAGCTCATGGACATCCAAAGGAGCTTCCTTTCTTATGGATTCTTGTCTATGTTTGGCCTCTGATGTGTAAATTTGGGTATAATTGTGAGGCAGCCTCTCCCTTAGTGGGGTCATTAAAAGAGCTTTTCCCCTTTAAACAGCTGCCTACTTCCAAAAAACATGTGGAACCTTAGGTATCTTGGAGACTTTCACCCATCAAACTTGGCTGAAAGTAATCAAATTCAACAGGGAAAGGAATAGGAGACGGGTATAGGCAAACTGTATATAGGAGCAAATAGAGTGGGTTCCCAGACATCTCATTCCCCTGGCGAGCCACACCTCGGGAAGCCCTAGGGATGCAGGCAGTCCCTAAGAATTGCTTAGAAAAAGTTCCTTCCCTGCAGCACCTCACAAGCATTCCTCCAGTGAAATTAGGCTGCCTAGCAATGCAAGCACATAGGGGCAATATCATCCTGCCCCACGTTAAGCTGATGTGTAGCTGTTTAATTACAGGCACCTCTATAAAAGCAGGAACCCGTTTAAACTACATAAAACTGGGCCGTATACTTTCACCCACAGGCTTGTTTTGCTTTCTTGTACATCGATACATCTGTGCTGATAGAAAAGCATACACTACAGCTGAGAAGACTATGTCCGCTTCCCCAACTTTTAGACGAAAGATAGCTGTGAAACCAAAACATCAGTCCTCCCGGGAACAGAAAAAGAGTAGCAGTCCTGTACTCGATGGACAGTCTAAAGCTTCAGAAGAAATACATGCAGCAACACACACATTCTTACCTGCACAAGTCTGTACCATCAGCCTTTGAGAGGTTTTTTTACACCTACTCTGTAAGGATGCATTTTTTGAAAATGGTTCTAGTGCTCAGGAATGCCAAGAATTTAGGAAGAGAGCCACAGCTTAAGAGAGCAATTATTTGCCAGTAAATACTCAATTTGCTTGTCCTGTGATTTTTCTTTTCCTAACTTGCCCTCTCCATAATCCGTCTCTTGCTGCGTCATGAGCACAAGAAGTCTTTTCTTCATAACATAACACTTCAGTTTGCTATTTTGTTAGCATTAATTAAGAATTCCCTCTACTGGTCATTTTCTATACTCTTACAAATTGCACCTTGAGCCCCGGACATTAGAAGGCAGTGAGTCAGCGTGTGGGATTCAGCCACCGTTTATAAACACCTTCAACCACATTCACCCAGTTTACAATATTCAGGACATCTCAGCTGAATTACTGCTTTGTGTCCAGTTTGTATTCAGATGGGGGCCATATGTTCCTTCATGTATTAAAGCAGAGCTCATTAGCACTGCTGCAGTCACGCCACAGAAAACTTTTTTTTTTCTATCTTGCCTCCATTTTAACCTGATTAAAAACATTTTCTCAAGCGTAGATTTCTGAAAGAGAACTGCTCAAATCAAAAGTACTGTTCAAGTGGATATGTGTATATTTAAAATAACTTTTAAAATTAGTAGCTGCTTTTGCCGCAAAAGAACTCAGTTGTTACTTTGGATTAAACTGCTTACTAAAAGCACTTTCTAAAGACATGGAAAAGCCTTCACAAAAAACTCTGTTGCAGTAACCACAAGGGCTAAATATTCAGTGAGCACACAGACCTAGAAAAACTCGGTATCCAAGCTCTCTCGTAAGGATTTAGGCACATAACCTATTTTTAAAGCGGGTATGTATGTATGCATCTGTGCAGGCAGCATCATACAACTAGATTAACACCTTGCAATAATGGGGAGAGTGGGTGTAGTTAGAAATCTGGATGTGCAAATTGTATTTCCTAAGAAATTTTGTGTAGGCAAGTTCCATTCTGCTCAATCAAGAGTAGGCAGAGAAATACTGTATTTGGCAAAAATTAATAAAATGCAGAAGGAGTGACTTGAATCACCCACAGTAATTGCTAAATGAAAATCTAGGTTCTGAAATACAAAACAGGAACACCCTTATAGGGAGCAGCAGAAGAAAATTACCCACCTGGGCTTGAATGGTATTATAAAGAAACTATTTAAATCCATTTTAGGATAGCAATGCATCATCTGTCAAAATCAGTTTGGGTCTGGCTACTTCTCACATGAGTGAAAACAACTTGTGGGCCCCAAACTGCGCTTTACTGCATTTAGGAGGACTGTGTGCATTTCATATGATGCAGTGATATTGTAGAAAATCATGGAATTTCCACAAATTAAAACCACAAGATGATAAAATGTAATAATAATTCCTCACCTGAAAATATGTATTCTAAAATACCACGTTCTGAGCTCAAACAGCATCACGAGGCATCAAACATCCCTAATAAAATGCATTTATGTTATGTATATCCTATATATCAGCTGCTAGAAAGCAGACAAGTTAGAAACATGCTTAAACAACCCAGTCATCTTTGAGATTCTTGTACACGTATATCCTACACTACCATATGCCCAAACTGATTGTTAGTTCATGTTAGAAATTATTTAACTTTCTTCCCTAAAACTACTTTCCTCTGAAAGCTCTAAGAACAGGGCACAAACCCCACACCTGATGGCTAACAGACCTAGCTATACAAGTGCCTTCCAAACAGGAGAATTTCCAAGTGCCTGGGCAGGGCCCATCCTGTATCCTTTGATGTAAACAACAGAGTTATCCTGGGTTTCAAGAAGACAGCGGTGGACCTGCTCTCCAATGGCCATTTGTGAGGGAAAGCCTTTGGAAATATACTGAACTTTGGTTAAACAGAGTTACATGCTAATTGTAAGTAAGATAAACTGTTTTCGCTTAGGCTTTGACTTAAACAAAGCATTTCTGAATTAGATCTGACTATTGTCTAGTATATGTCATGTACACTTTAAGAAGAGGGAAGAGTAGAGCAGTCCTAGGAAGTACTTTCAGGTCAAATTTTCAATATTTAGATGAGAATCTGAAAATGAAACTTTTGATCAACTTTGAACACAACTAAAAACATTAAAGAAAATGACAGTGACAAGTATAATTCTGTTGTTAAGGCTTACAAGTGAAAAAGCAAACCGTATGAACAAAAATAAATTTCATTTTTATAAACAAGTATAAGCAAGCAGTTTGCTGCAATATTCTGTAATAAATAATTCTTTCTGAAAAAATAGATAAGGGCTTCCTAATTTTTGTTGTCTTAAATTACGTACTTTCACATTAATATACTAATTTGTCTTTGCACAGCAGAGCTTTTGAAAGAAAAGCTGACATACTTAATAGGGACAACTGGGTTAAATGGGAATTTACTGGATAAAGTCAGAACATAACAAATTCTTACTTATCCAGTGTAATTAATGTAAAATTATACTCAACAGGGACTGCATGGGAAAAGGGATATCTGGTTTGCTTAGGAGGTGCCCCCATTAACTGGATTTTTTTTTTTTTTTTTTTTTTTTAATGCTCTAAGCAATCAGCTAGTAGAGCCAGACATTGTCCTCAGGTAACCTCATGCAGCTGCCTTCAGTGCAAAACGCTGTCACTTCTCAGGCTTCGTACACTGTGATCTGCTTCCTTCCTTCACATTCGTCCCCCAAGGGACGACAGTCAAGTGCAGCAGCAGTCCCTCCTCTCCATGCAGCCGGGGAACGAGTGCTCACATGGCATGATGTTTTAGCAGCAGGGCTGAACACAGCCCTCTGTCCTACCGCGCGCGTTTTGGTAGGAAACCCTTCCAAATCCAACTGACAGGAAAACAGCAATGTGGTCGCTCTAACTTTTTAACCACGCGTTTGTTTTCTGCAGCACCTATTTGCTTCCACTTTCAAAGTTATTTTTATTTTCTGAAGCTGGACAGGCATTCTGTGGTGGTTTGTCTAGCAAGAAAAATCCCTCTCAAAACAACTCAGTGCTTTTTTTTTCTGTGTCACAAAGGCTCCCGGTACTAACATCTCCATCCCATCTCCCCACTGAATCAAATTTCAGCGTTGCCTATGTAACGCGTACCACTGCTACACACCAACTACAGTGAAGCACTTTAGCTATTTACAAATGCAGAAAGTAGAACTCCAAGCAGTAACTTGGAGAAAATGTTAATTTTGCAGAAAAGAGAAAAAAATCCAGCAGATTAAGCCCACATTTAAGGACATTAACCAGGTAACATAAAGGATTCAACTGGTCCAGAACCGTTAAAATTCAGCTGCTCAGTGTTATGTCTTTATCCAGGTAAATTCCTACAGAAATCAACAGAGCTTCTGGTCAGCAACACCTGAGCTACTTCTACTAAAATCAATACTGCTAACACAAATTTATAAAGGCGTGACTGTGGCCCAAACCTGACCCAAGGCAGCCATGCCTTAAGGAAGACTGAGTAGGTGATTAGTAAGAAACGGCTGGCTATGGAAGGCTCTCCCTTGGAAAGCTGTCTCCCTGCAGGCGCCAAGGACCGCTGCAGCCCAGCACTTCTCCGGATAGGGCTCCTGGAGGAGATAAACGCTATCGCTATTCCCCATTAGCAGTGTTAGGAAGCTATGGAGGTACGTAGTGACACATCTCTCAGTCCAAGCATGGCACGTGAACTTATTTTTTACTTTGCTCTCTACGCCGAAGTGTTGGTTTTTTTCATTAAATCAATCCTATAATCCATTTTCTGTACACATTCAACAATAGATTATTCCACAACGTGACAATGTGATATAACTTAGGTCAGGCGTGGAGGCATAGTTTGCACAGGCTGTTACTACGTGACACCGGAATTTAGGGCATCAGTGAAGAGGTTGCATTTGTTAATCGTTCACTTCCACACAGTGGTGGCTACAAGGGGGTTGCGTTTGCCTCGCTGTTTTTTGATGGGGTTTCCTGCCCACCTCTGCTGAAAGTTGCTGGAGAAGAGCTGGCCAGGTATTTTGCTGGAAGAATCATTCAGAAGAGATTTAACAATAGTCTAGGTGCTAAGCAGGCATCACTGGTGTACAGTTCCAGCCTCTGATATCTCTCAAGCTTAGGTTTTTTTGGTGGGTTTTTTTTGTTTTGTTTTGTACGTTTCCACTTAAAGAGTTCATGCAGCGCACTTATTTCCAGCTCAGATTTAAAAACCCACCAGGAAAAAAAATGTAATACTTTATCCTATCAGACTAATAACACACCGCTTATGTGCCATTTAAATCAAAATTGCTTTCCCCCAGTGAATGGTGGATAAAATCGTTCTAGACTGCAGCAGATGGAACAGGCAACTTTGTCTTCCCGTTTGTATCTGGGGCACATATGATCAGCCTATGTGAACAAGGCTTCAGCAAAACATTTAAAAAAGCAGCGCATCAGGAACGCTAGCATTTGCAGATAATAAATCACAGAAGAATCACTATGTTGCCATTCTAAAACAACTACTTTCACCCTGCGAAGGGGACCAAAACCTCCAAAGTAATGAGCCAGGCTGGGTAAGTTCACTCACTGCACCCTGCAAGAGTGAGAGGAGCACACAGGAGTCTCCTCTACGTCAACAGCCCTACTCAACAGGGAGGGAGACGTGGAGGTCTCCCGAAGCAGCGGCTGACAAAGCGTGCTCAGGAAGGAGCAGAGCAGCCCGTGGCCATTGCCTTGAAGCGTGGATGATTTCCCAGAGGGCCCCCGGGACTGCGCGCTAGGAGAAAAACATGCGGCGGCTCATGGTGTGAGCTGGGAACCCGACCCACGCACACATTTTTCCAGGGCTCGCTATCGGTCTCAGAGAGCAGGTTTATCTTTGAAGGACCTCTGCAGCAGGGAAATAGCATCCCCTTTTACAGCTGGGGAATGTAGGCACAAATATATTACTGACTTTTCCAAGGTTACCGAGCCAGAGAGGAGAATAGAAGCCAGATCTCTCTTGGTCTGCTGATCAGAGCCTTAAAAACACCAAGCAATCCTCCTGCCAGCTTCAAGGCCACAAAGTCTGAGGTCTAGTATTTTCACAGAGGGCAAGATCTAGGCGGAAGTGAGGATGTGCAAGACAGAAAAAAACCCTCTTGTTTGGTCTTCACAGGAAACCTTAGCCCTGAAGTAACCTTGAGGTAACAAGAATAATGACAAACATGATTTTTACTTGCAAGTTTAATACACGAGGTTTGAAGGTCATCAAAGTGTTTTTGTCTCTGAAGTGAGAACTGGTGTTTTTACACTATACTTTCAGCACAGTGATTTTCAATTATCTCTGTAAAGCTGGATGCAAGCAGTTTGTTTACCAGGTTAGGAATGATGAAAAAAAAAAATCCAACCCAACAACCTAGATTTAAAACTCTCCTTGGCTTAATTACTCTTAACATTTTATTTACCTAATCAGAGGAAAGGAAAAAAAAAAAAAATCAGCTTGACTTTTTTGACAGCAAAGTCAAACCAACTGGAAAATTCACCTCCTACAACAAATGCTGAAAGGGAAAACTCCGGATAGCAACGTGTTAGTGAAATGCTTTCAGCTGCAGACACACCTGTATTGTAATGAAATCTTAATATTCTCTTTGACCCGCTACGTCTCTTTCCCTCCAAAACACAGGGGAAACTGTTGGATTTGAGTATTGTTTTTGATCAACTGCTTTCCCATAGAAAGGGGCACTGCATGGGATACAGACATATAAAATCACATGCCTGTGAATTTACTTTGCAGGCTACCTGCGCACATAAAAACATGAAAGAAGTTATGTTAAGGTTAGAGAGTATGACTATTTCTTCACCATTATTTTTTTCCTTCCTTAATGCATGTTTTTAAGTCAGCGGTACTCAAATTCATTTCAGGGGTTACTGGAGATCACTAATAGTTTTTTTTCCAATTATTCAAGAAGTCCGCAGCAATGCTGGGAATGGAGTAGAGCTGCGAGATCCTCATTCCGCGTATCCCTGGCTCTTTTCTGGGGCCCCAGTGATCTTCTGTAGGCACTGGGAAACATGGGAAACAGTGATTTTTATATCTAGAGATCAAAGGGGCAGAATCTGTTCTTTGAGGACATGAAGTCCTAATACAAGCTAAAACTAAATGCTCTGAAGTTGTTCACTGTAGGGAACTTGGAAAAGAGACTTTGTTTTGCACCATTTATAGTCCTCTGCAATCAAAAGATTTTAGGGAATGCAGAAAGACATATACGTAAGTTTAGGTTTGAGAGAATTGTTCCAGGCTTCATCCTAACACAATATTATAAAGAAAAATAATAAAATGGACATAGATGATCTTTCATAACAAGCTTCCAGTTTTATTTGGTTCTACTTAATCACGTATTTTGCTGTGGCCAACTGCATTCTCTCTGGTCTCTTAGACAGTGGGTTTCATGCATTCTTGCATATATTTGAACTTTTGATCATTTTCCAAAAATTCACTGCTAGTATCCTAGGCAGCCATCACTGGGTAGTGATATGGGTCATTCTAGTTCAAAATAAAAAGGAGATGAGTGTGACTGATCCTTTTTCTCAAGGCCAAATCTCATAACAAATCATTTGGAGAACTGCCAACGGCTTCAATAAGATCAGAAATTGTCCCTACTGTTATCTAAAAAACTTCATCTGCCTTATAAGAAAATCAGGGTGCAAATTCTCTAGCCAGACTGGACTCATTCTCCTACAGACTAGGAAAAGGAGAATCAGACAAAAGAGCAAAGGGAAGGATACCAGTCTTTACCGATGCCTGTATGTTATTGCTCATAAAATTCCAAAATAGATGGGGCGAAAGCAGGGAAACGTGAGCAGTGTTGCATCAGTTCTTTCTCAGCAAAAGTGGAAATACTAATTTATTTTTTTTTTTTAGTAAAATTTAGAACAGGTTTTATTATACAAGCAACGTATATAATACATACATATAATTAAAGAAAGATATAATACACGGCTGTTCTTGTCTTAATCCTTTAGAATTTGCTCCCAGCAAAGAGTGAATGGAAGAAAATAAAGCTGGAACATAAACTACTTATAAAGTTCCTTTTTGTCAGAAAATGAAAGGACAAGGGAAAAAATCCATGCTTTTGTTCCCTTTTTTGAATTTCGTGCTTTGGAAAAATGTCAGTATGTCTACATGAGTATGCATGCGCATGTATGTATGTCGGATTTACTGGAATGGCACGGAAGAAAATGAATTGATCTCAAAAGAAGCCAAGAATTGGGGACTCGAATTCTCTGACTTGAATAGTGTTGCAAGTACTTGGAATGTGACAGATACTGGCACATTGTGTCTTGCTGTGAATGAGAGCTCGACTCTGAAGCTTTACAGCGTCTCTGTTCCTAAACAGCAAAACGCACTGCTCACGAGGCACATCTGAAGACTTGGGATGTGACTAGCTATTCTTGACCTCTTCCTTTCCAGTGTGCAGTGCTTGTCCCATTGAATGCCTGGCCTGTTACTGATCTTTAATTTCATAATAGGCTCATGTTGACAAATCACTTTGAAATGAGATCAACGCAGATACCTAACTTGTGCTGTGATACAGACAGAAAGGAGTTTTCAAAAGCTGGTGAGCACAGGAGATAAGCAGTAGTAGCATACATAAGGGGAGCTACATGTTCAACTGTTTGTGTGTTGGCTATCAACTTCAAGTACTGCATCATATTACTAAAGCATCTTTTTTTTTTTCCAAAAGCCTATAAAACATTTTGTTTGTTTTGCTGTGGGGGAGAGGAGGGGGGGTGGTTTTGTTTTGTTTTTTATCTAGTCCTATACCTTCACTCAGTTCTATTAGACAGCTACCGCCAAGGCGAAAGACCAAGGCAGATGGAAGGTGGAAACAGTTTGAGAAGAGTACCCAGAATTAAAGAATTTCAGTCTTCAGCTTCAGACCCCACAAGCAGCCCTTTTAGCAAAGTTACCTTCTCTTATTGCTCTTTATGTTACAGGGTAAATACTTAAAGCGATAATTTAACCACAGAATGTTTGTGTTAACCAGGGGCCTCCTGCTCTCTAGTTTCTATAATTTACAACAAAGAGTTTATTAAACACAACTCTTTCTGTCTGACATTCAAATCCATCTCTGCAACACACTCTCCTCTGGATTTGAGCCACCGAATGAAATGCTTTGGAAAAACAAAATAAACCAAAACCCTGCTGTGGAAACAGGACAAATCTAGTTTCACATCCCCTGCAGAGAAAGAAACAAGACGGAAGTAAAAAGCACCAAATGGAGCTCATAAAGCTTCACTCTGATCTCAGCCTCCACATTCTGGCAGAAAGCACTACCTAAGAGATGTGCTCTGCTTCCAGTGAGAACAGCCTCCGATTGCACCGCGAGCACAAAAATATATTGTCTGTGAACAATTATCCTGAACAAACTCTGAATAAGGGAAATCTGACTACAGAAAAGGGGGAAATGTGGTGGGAGGCAGGCTTATCGCCCCCCCCCCGGCCCCTCTCCAAGGCCTTATCTCGCACACCACCCATCTGCAGTAGCTGCGCCTGCGACCACGGTTTGTGGGCTCTGCTGAACCTCCTGTCCACAGCCTGCCCGCATCAGGCACCACGATGAGGTCGCAATCGTCCCGCCCATCGGAAACCATCCACCACGGGGACAGGAGTAATTTGAGTCCTGTAACAAAACCAGTTTCTCGCTTTAGGTCCAATTTATCACAGCTAGTTGCTCATATTCCTTATAACATTCCACATCGCAGCGCATAAGCGGAAGGAAACCCATCGTAACCCACAGGTGCTGTGGGGAGTTAATGGGGCTAGCATTAAAATTCACTACCTTTTTCTCTTTCAATATAGCCACAAACAAAAATAACATAATTGTTCGGAAGTCACTGCCCAAAATAGGAGCAGATTCTGAACAATTTTGAACCTAACACAACATACCTAGAAAAAGAAGGATGCACACCCAAGTACAGTCTTTCTCCATTCCTGGATCCTGGGTACCTCCTCTGTAGTTACATCTTTGAGGACAATCAGCATCTTAGGGAGAAAATGCGTGTTGGGGCAGGAGTCCATTCCGTTCTTTTTGCTTTGTTTTTTTTGCTTTCGCACAGCATCATTGTGCAGTTTGGTACATATATACACGGATGGCAAGGGAAAGAAAAAGCACACAAATAGATACAGGGAGGCCACCTTGTGATCAACCAAGCTCTCATCCTGCTGGTAAAACTATTCCTAAATTCAGGTAGGGAACAGCCCTTCTGCAAGAGAGCACAGCAGAATGCTTTGCCCAAATGAGGGAGATTGTGTAACATGATACATTGCTGACAGCTTTCTTGTGACCCCCAGAAGATCATATTTACTTCTAGAACTTTGAGTTTGGTTTATTAGTGTACTGGGCACTCTGTATATATTCCTCATTGGGCTTTTACAGCAAGAATCTCTACAAATCCCGTATCATAGGATGGTCTCTGATTTAAACTTAGTCCTTTATTCCTCTAGAAAGCCAATGTTCTGCTATGATTTTTTTGTTGTTGTTAATTAATTCATTTGAGACTATTCCTTAAAATTTCATTTTAATGCATTTTTGTGTGTGGGTATATTAGTCACTTCTGAAGTTGCGTACAACTGTCACTGATTTAAAGTCTTTGTTAACATATGTATACAAATCTGTGTTACATATGCACGTGTATGTATGTCCGTGTGTGTGTATATTCATGTATGTATTTAAAAAACAAACCAAAAAACCTTTCCAACTGCATCTTCCTCCCTCCTCCCCTCTGAGCAGGTTCCCGCTATCAACTGCTGGAGTGTGCTCACTCTACACCTAGAGCTATAATTATTTTGCTTTAATTTTACAAAACCTTTTGTTCCATTCCCACGAGCCCACCTGATCCTTATATTACACTTGCTCTATTAAAACACTCATGCAGAACAAAGCACAGTTGTACTGATTCATAAGTAACTCACCCCCCACCCCCTTCTCTTTTTCTTTCTACTAGGCTCATGCCTCTTACTGCAGTTTCATGACACTGTCCCTGATGCCAGTCCATGGTCCCATTTTTGCCTTTTTTATTCTTTCTTTTAAACCATTATTTTTATGTGCTTAGGGTCCAATTACACTATTGTGTACTGTTGTTTTGAATTGCTGTTGTTCTCAGTCATTTTATGTTATGCTCTTTGGCACAACAACAGATATAGTACAGAGGGTGTTATGGAATTTATTTGTTGTAATCAGACTCTAGGATTGTTTTTTATTATCATTATTCATAGAGTACAAGCACCAAGGCTAGCCCTACATTTTTCCGAGGCAAGCAGAAGACCATTTGTAGCCCCGCCTCTGACACCAGCATACCCTACCTGCAGTAAAAGGGCCCAGCAGCAGCTTGGGTCAAGGTGATGACTACCACTTGGGCATTGCCTGTATGAACCACGAGGCTCTAGAGAAGACCAAACACACTGACAACACTTCCAATAGGATCTTCACAGAGGCACCGGGCGTTTCAGATTTAGGAAAAAACCCAACCCCTCATAAATTATTGCTGAAAAATGGAAGGACAGAGTATAGCTCATCAGTAAAGATGGCAACAATAGAAGGGCTGTTTCATCTATTTGTCCTGTACAACAACTTCCTTGAGCTGAGACAGCCTTCGTTTTCTGGCTTATAAAGCACCAAGCGTGTTTTTAGGACTAAGTAATGGATAAATAATAATCAGCCAGAACAGTGAGGAGTGGGTGCATATGGGGAAAGTGCTAGCAAAGAGCAAATACAATTGAGCTCTCGGTAGCCATCTTTTCAAGATGGGGAGCAGGACATTTTGCAGTGCCCTACTGAACACCTCAGGTATACAGGAGATCAGACCAGGCAAAGGTGTGAGAGAAGGCAAGAAGGCGGAAGGAAAATGGGTTATTGTGTATGTTTTTCTGGGTGACGTTAACAATGGTGAATACTAATGACTTCTAGCAATGAAAGAGAGTAACAGGGAAAAAGGGGAACGTGGCAAGGCACAGAACAAACAGGGCTGCAAGGGGTACAAACGAAAGTTGCAATTTACCAAAGAATAACCGTTCTGCACATTTTATGTAGCATGTCAAATCTATCAGATTTTCTCTTATTAAATCATCGTTCTACAGCAACAATCATTCTCTCAATCAATCCCCCGTGTTAACAACTCTTAGTAATGACTAACTTGGCAGGAGCTGATGTTTACATATGTTTTAAAGTCCTGAGCACTGTTCTGTATTTTTTGCACGTTAAATTTCCTTTACATTTTGTCTCTTATTTTTTAAGCTGTTTTTAAAGGATGGATGCATTCAATTGGACAATAAAGTTTTGCAACACACACACACAGATTATGTTAGCTCAGGAAATTGGCAGTGGGATAAGAACAAAACCATTCACCTCCTGATTGCTGATTCAAATCTAGCCCAAGTGAGATAGTCACAGAAGCTATAAGCCTCCCATGGTGGCTTTGTGATTTGAGATTATTTTTTATGAATCTCAATCCACTTCAGGCTGAAAACCAGAATCGCAAATCCACTGCCTCAATGAGCATTAACTGGCATCACTGCACACAGTAACAAAGGAGATGCCAAAGAACAAACTGGTTGTGGACACAGACTTCCCACCTTATCCTGGGAACTGATCATTAAAATACAGGGTTGGTTCACACAGACATGGAGCACGGGGAAACACGTATATATCTATCTACCAAACAGGAAACAAACCAACCCACCTGTAGCCACATCAGCTAGGTGCTGCAACATTTACATGAAATGTGAAGTGCTCCTCCAAGACTTCAGCAGTCCTAACCTTCCCCAAAACCAGAACATGCCTTACAGTGTGCTCCTGTATCACTTCAGAGCTGAGAGACAGGGAGGGCAGGAGGAGAGGAGAATAAAGAAAAGGTTTTCTATCCTAACTCCTGAGGAAGAAGCAGCAAGCCTATGCACTCCTTACCCCTTAAAAATCAAAAGGGCCACAAAGCAACTGCAGGCTTTGGTCATTCTTCGGTCCACTTTTCCTGCCTAGGTAAGAGGAACAAATGAGACATTTAATTTTGCAGAAGACCAAACCTGAGGAGAGCTGTGTTGCACTTCTTATTTTACTTGGGACACAACTGATTAACAGCTATTGGCAAAGCCATTTCACTAAACAAACATCCTATAGCATACAACAAAATAGTGATGCTCAGGCGTATTTCCCACGGCTCCTTCTGTTAGGGAACATGAATCATTAAAATCACTTGGGAATTAGCTACTCGAGCTTCGTCCCTTAGATACATTTGCTAACCTGATGGGGGTAAAGGTCTCAGGACTCAAGAGTAGATTTAAGTTTTTCCACCATCTGTGCTGAAGTGCAGCCAATGCAAATTCCACCTTCAGATCTGCACTCTGGTGCCTCCCTGTTATGTTTCACTTCACACTTGTGATCTTTATTCCTTAGAAACAGCAAAAATGCACAGCTGATGAGCCATGTTTGCATGCAACTTGAAATTGTTCCTTCAGTGGCTGTTGCTTGGACGTGCACTTGACTATTCAAAGGGAAGTGAGATGCAAAAGAGAGCTGTGTTTTAAATGACCAAGTATACCTAATTTTACACAGGGATTTTTGCAAGCAAGTAGTTCTCAAAGTTTTCAGAGACATCACTGAAGGTATTTATGTATACAAGAAGAAAAAGTTGGTGGGATGGTCAGACATTTTCCCCTTCCTTTGCTCTTCATTAATTTTTTTTTTTCTTCTTTTACCTTTTTGCCAACAAGAAGAAAAGGGAAGACGCTAATGAACAAAAAACGAACAAGTATGGGTTTGATGGTCTCACAAATTGGAAAGGATACCTGTAAATACATACACAGACGTAAATGCTTCTATCACAGGAAGTTCCAGTAAAATGTATAAAAAGATTCTGAATGTAGCTAAGTAGATAGTACAAATACAGTTAAATTCAGTTCATAAACTGGAAGAAGCAGACAAACAACAGCTAATATAACTATTAAGAATTTGGGAAGAACCACATCTTTTATATGCATTTAAACTTAGGATCTGACACAGAGAATGATGATTTAATTTAGGAGTCATAAAGATAATAATGCTGATCCCACTGGCAGAGAAGTCAAATACACATTGCATCGTTCTAAACCTTCGAAATTGTTTTAAGTATGTTTTAGGGAGGCTCCAGAATGAGCCAACTTGCCAAGGAAACCTGTATCTCTGTGGAAGCCGATGTTCAGCACACATGACTCAAAATCATAAATTACAAGATGGTTTAGGCCAGCTGAACAAGGAACCACTACTTCAGTGAAACACGTATGACTTCACTGAAAATAAAAAGAAATCATTTTCACAATGCAGAGTAGACAATTTTAGCTCTCACTTAACATGAATTTTTATGGATGCTGACTACACTTAAAAAACCCCACTTGTGAGTTAAGAAAACACACTTGCTCAGTGTTTTAGGGAGAGCTGATAATACCAGGGATCAGAGAGAACTCAAAACCTAAGTATGCTTCAATCTGCCTTGCTTATTGCAAGGAAAAAGGTAGCACTAACCAAGCTTAGATGCAGGAGCTGCACACAGGCCCACGCCGATGTGCTGAGCGCTGTGATGATGTGCTCTGCACTGGTCTGCTTTTCACATTGATGTTATGTGATGTGATTTTCACAGATTGATCTGTGAATGATTCTTGGTCTCTGTGGAAGCTCAGATCCTTACTCGGAGCTGGTTTAACTTACTCGATAACTGACATGTTGGACTTGCAGGCACTGGCGTTTAACCATCTTCAGGGACTATGCATAGGTTTGAATCTGATCATTTTTTTGCGTACCCAGTGACCCACAAGCTGAGAGTCTTTACCAAGAGTCAGAGGATGCAGATGTTTACCACGACATTCACATGACACAGTATGCGCCAGTATGGATAGTAACACAGCAGTGAAAAAACCCTGTTCAGGTATTTCCTACAGGAGAAAGTCTCAGATGAAGAAAGAGTACTCAAAGTGAAGATGCCATCACATATACATGACAGATTTGGCCTTGATGGTATCTGAACCTAGAAGAGGGTTTGAATTTTACAATTAGCTTCACATGTCCCAATTAGTTTCTCAAGCTGCACAGAAAGAAGAGGAAGTTCACGTTAGGGATATAAAAGGAGAAAACAGCAAACTTTTGAAAAAACATTATAGGGGATAATTGTGCTCTGGAGGATTATTTATTAATGCAAACAGTACACACTGAGATAACATCTGGCAATGTTTATTAGAATGAAACCAGATCAATACTTCTGTCTACTACAATATTTTTCCACAAAATAGGCATTCCTCCTGGCACTCACAAGAAATACTCAACTATCTATTACAGTGGCCTTTTTCAGCAAAAAGGGAGGTTGCCACCTTAATTCTTCTATTTGAGACCCAAGAGAAGACAAAGAATTAGATGTACCTACACACAAGAATGATGGTGGAAAATTAGAGAGAGAGTTAGAGAGAGATATATAGCTTGTAGCATTGCAAAGAGCACACAATTCATCCCTACAGAATTTCAAGAAGTAATAGATCCCAGATCTTTTTTCTTGTGCCTCAAGGAGTTTAAACTTAGGGCAATCCATTACTTTTGCTAGTGAGCTACCAGGCCTTTTGTGGCAGTTTAGAGCTTAAAGTAAAGGCAGAAACTTTGACTTCTCATTTCCTTTCGAAGTCAGAATTCAAAAAGAAGTGATACTGAAACTTTCCACACAATTAAAAAGCCAAAAATAAATTTGTTTTTAAAGTTCTGCAGATTAGAATTTCCAAGTAAGCCCTTCCATTCTTTTTTATTTCTATATTTGCATTATTGCATGTCACTGTAGAAAACCTAGCAGTGTTTTGTGCAATGACAAGTCACTAAGCGTTAGCTTAGTACTTACTGAACCTTCACCTTTCCTAAAACTGCCTTTTGCAGTCTAACAGATTGACGTGCAGCAAGACATACATTACTACTTCCGTGTTGTGAAATCAAACAAAAAAATAACAAACCCCCACAAAACAAAATCAGTAATTATTTTTCCTCCTTACATTTTTTAATTGCTACAATTTTGCATTTGTTGAAACAGTAATTTCCAAAGAAAAACGATACGTCTGATTAATGTGACTATACAGAAAATAAATGTACATTTGCCCCTATGTAATTTCACATTTTGCTGGCTCACCGTTCGAGGCATTTCTATTTGTACAGGGCCTAGAGCTAAAATAAGACCTTCTGTGCTACATTAAGTCCTGAGGCATGAGCTATGTTCAGAAGTTATTGTGGTGATATGTTACCTTTTTCCCATAAAAACTCTTTGATGAGGTAATTGGGATTGTAGTTAGGAAGCAGGGAGAGCAGGAAGCCAAGGGGACACTACTTGTTTTCCTCTCTGCTGGTCTAGATCTACTGGGCAGAGGAGAGCACATTTTAGTTTGGACTAGTAAAGTGAACAGCTGCAGTAAGCACAGCAGCATCGAGTATGCCATTACATGCCTATTCCTATAATTCGTGTTAGGGAAGATTTGCATTAGGATTTTTTGTTTAGCTTCTTACCATTTCTTGCCCTCCACACGATCAGTATCTTACTATAACCTAAAGGTCCTAATGACGTGGCCATTAGGAATGAACTGGGGAAAAATTTTAACAATAGTGCTATATTAGCAAAGTGATGAAAGACACAAAACCTGACCTTCCAAGCAATGAAACCGGTGAAAATCCCACTAAAGTAAATGGAGGCCCTACTTAAAGGGCAACAGTACCATCCATCTTTAATATTCATCCATTACTGCCAATTTAGCCACATGAATTAGTGCTAGACTTGCAAATACACAGAATATTTGATGTAGCTTTAAGTGAGAAGACTGGGATTTCAAATGTGCAGAACAAACTCTGTTGTTTTGGGGTTTTTTTATATTTAAACAAATACAGGCCAAATACAGACTCAGTTCTGAAAACTCTCAACACCGAGAAAGATCAGTGCAGTAGCCTCCATTTGTGTATCAGTGCTGAAGAGGAGTAGAAAAGCTGAACTGAGACAGAGACTGGGAATTTTACACCTTGTTCCAATGCAAGCAAGAGCCCAAACACAGTCCAGCAGAGGACCAGTTTGTCTGAACCGCGTACCAAGTTTGCCAGTTCCTCATTGGTGCCACAGAAGAAAGAACTGTTTTATAAGCTAATATTAAAACTGGGCTAGATAAAATGGGAGAGGGGGGTGTTTTCTAACCAATAGAGTCTTATAAACTTTCACAAAAGAACTCCAAACCACCTAAAGTTAGGAGATTAAAAACAAAATAAACCCTCACTCAACCACTACTGGGCAAAACCATGCATATGACAACTTTTAAGTCACTTTGATAATAAAACAGGGTAAATATAGTTGTTTAAAAAAAAAAACCACAACCAACAAACTCTCTAAAGAAAGCATGATGTATTTATTTTCCCGCTGTAAATCCTTTTCCCTTGCATCAGCTAAGGAACGTCCTGCACTTCTTCCAGTACCCTGAGGCTGAGATGACTGCAGACGGAGCAGTCCGTGCCTGCCTCTCACCAGGGGCAGCACTGCTGGAGAGGTAGGAACACACGTATACGTGTAAATGAGTCAGGCATACCAGAACCCACCGTAGGTAAAGGGGCAGCTCAAGCACGCATATTTGCAACACATCCTGGCTCTACTGAAAGGAACGGGGAGGGATCCACTGACTTTATTGAGGCCAGGATTTCACTCCTTAGCTGTAAAAGAAGTGATCAGAAAATGGTTGCACTCAATACAGAGATGGTGTGCAGAGTTCTGGCAAGGATTGCAGGTGATGCTGTGTTTGCATAACCTCTCTGGGAGCTACAAAGAAAACTTGCTTTGCCACATGGCTTACCTGCAGCCCTGAATTTCACCGAGTTCAACAGTCCTGAGTTGCCAGCTCTAGGAAGCTGGCGGGGTGGGGGGTGGGGACGGGACACACAGGCAAAGTCCTAGCCCTTTCAGACAGTGGGATGAAGCATTGGCAGCAGCAGAATGAAGACTCAGTGTTTCATAACATGGATATTCGGGCTTCCTATCACCTCAACAGAGGAAAAAGCAGGAGGAAAAGTCTATTACCCTTTCTAGACTTCCACCAGCACAACCATGATTAATCACAATGAGGCTTTAAGAATTAATTCAGCATTAAATAAGGAACATCTATTTTGCTACACAGTATATTTATTTTACAAGGGTTTCTAGGTATAAGGAGGCTTAAAGAATAACTACAACATGGTATAGATACATTCATAAACATTATGACAGAGACAGTGTAAGAGATTTTTAGAAATTAAATGCTTTTAAATGTAATTAAATCATATTAAAGATAATCACATAGAAAACTGTGCCCGTGACAGTCTGACAATGCAGGGACATTGGAAATGTTTTCCACCATCATAAGGAACAGGAAATCTATGCCTACCTCGTGTTGCTGAAAGGCAAACTCTATAGGGGGAAAGAAAATGTATTTTAACAGCTGATAATTTCATAAGTAGTAAAATTTACCTGGCATATTTAGAATTCTCTGGGACACTAAGGGCTACACTAAGGAAAAGATCCTTTCTGTGTTTCTTACTGGTAAGAAATCTTGTACATGGAAGAATCAGTGAGCCTTTACCCTCTAGAGCTTGCCTTAGGCTGCCTCTAGGTTGCACTCCACCCAACAAGATTCCTCCCTTTGCCCTTAATACATCCCAAGTACTGGATAAAGACCCTCACTCTGGGGTTTGAATTCCACTCAGAGTCAAGCACCTAAACGTTACTGCCTCTAGCCCCTAAAACAGATTTGGACGGGGTAGCAAAGTGGCCTTTCTTCATCAATTTCCGTGTCTCTGCAACAGTCTAAGACTTCACATATGAGAAAAGAATTAAGTTCTGAGAACCCCAGAAGTTCAGGGACTATCTGAATGCAAAGCTTTGGTTCAGTATCACTCCAAAAACATACATATTAATGCAAAAAGATTTCCTATGTTCTAGATTATAATCATACATACTAGTTGTGATTACCTTCCTGCATTAAGAATTCTCCTGAATGCTTGCCAAAGGACAACTCCCCGGACAGAGCAAGGAAACACTTGAAGTGCCCATGACTGGTACCCCGAGGAAATGAAATATTTGCTAGATATCTAGAGTTGTACTAGTACCTGAATGTTTTCTTCAGTGCACTTCTAGAACCACGTAGGCACAAGAACACCACAGCATAACAAAGACTGGTAAAGTGAACAGGAGTTTGCAATGGCAAACAGATGTCTTCTTGAATGGCAAGTGTGATCAGAATAAGGGCAGCTGTAAAGAGCAGTATTTTCTGAGCCACACGCCCCCACACAGGGAAGCTGAGAAATAGTAATATGTCAATTTGTGACACAGGAAGAAACAGCAAACAGTATCATTTCTGGGGTGATTTTCACATGGCCAAGAGGCCAAGAGGGACCAGAACAAATTCAACAGCACTGAAGTCCTGACAAAAGTAAAAAGCATAATCCTTTCCTTCCTGCAGGATCAAAACAATTATGAGGAATCAAAGCTCTTGCATTCAGGGGCCATCCATGAGCATCAGTACCTATAGCAACCTTGCCTATTGACTCCGGGATTTTTCTCTTCTAATCATGCTGTATTTCCTGTCAGGTTGATACACTAATGTAATTCTATACCCCCTTGGTCACCTGATTTCTGCATTCCTCAGGCTTGTGTGATGCCCCAACCGCTAGAATTTCCCTCTAGTTGTTAACTGCATCCAGGCAAAAGCTGTCATTTACACACTAAGTCTGCCCCAAAGGGTGATCATTTTGTATTTGTTTGGTTCAGGAATCCAGTATCACTTGTTCTGGAGAAGTGACAGCCACTCAGACATAAGAAGGTTAGTTGTATATTAAAACAGGGCAAGAGACATGACAAAACAGATAACCCTCCTCGCTTGAAACCCTAATGAATGGAAAAGGAAACTGGGAAGAGATGAGAATTCATCTGCCTCTGGCTCAGACTCAAACGTTCAGCAGATTTTCCCACTGCCAGTCTGATCTTGCAAACTACGTACTAAGGAACTGTGCCACTATACCCTACCTGAATGAACTGGGACTGCAGGATCATGACCTAAACTGGTTCATATTCAGAAAGGACATGCAGTGATCTGGCACACAACTACTCTCATTGCTACTGGGAAATATATACCTAATTCATCGAAAAGTTTCTGCTGCTGAAAGTCACAGGATTCTCGATTACTTATTGCCAGTCTTGAAAGAGATGAGGTAGCACTATTCTATTTTACAAAAGATTTTCATTATTCAAATTTCCATGAGACCATTACATGAACTAGAATGAAATTTCTAGAGGAAACATTATGACAACAACTTAAAAAAAAATTTGCCAGGGAAAGCAATGGGTTCAAAAAAATTTGTTAATGTAGGTTCTGACTCAGAGGTGCCTTCAGTTATTACTGACACCAAAACATCTTGCAAAGCCAAATACTTTTCCAATGGCCTTTAACAGCACAGACCGATCTGCCAAGTGCTCACTATCTCGCTGCCAGCTCCTGCAGGCTCCTAAAGCAGAGCGGTGTAAGAGAAGGAAGTAAGATCTAGGACCTTTTAAACCAAAATGCTATAGGATGGTGACACATACACAGAACAAAAGGTGCTGGAGGAATTCTTTTGCCATGAGGAAATACAGGACTGTTAAAATACCTATTTAAAGGACAGCATCCCTGTCAGACTTGTGAAGGCCCTGCAGAGCATGCACTGGCACCAAAGCTACGGACGTGTCAGCAGTGGAGCTCTGTAGACGATTTATTTTTAAAAATAAATAAATAAAACAAATATTCTGATCTCTCTTGTGCCAGTGAAAACTGTTGAAAACAACAGACCAATTTTGACACAACTGAGATTAAAATCTCTTCTAATCTATTATCTAGATGCAGGGGCAGTTATGAGAAAGAGGGCAGTAAGAACAACCAGATCCTCTATAGTAAAATTCAAAGCTAGACCACTTAGACTAATGAAGAAAACAGACCAGAAAGTTTGGGTAACTTACATTCATCAGACTGCCCTACATCAGACTCTGGAATTTGAAATGATTCAGTGAGAGTGTCCTCAGGGACACTGATGTAAATATAGAATAACCACAATGCCTTTCTGTAGAGTCCCTCCCATTATACACTGGTTTAGCTGAAGAATTTCATTTCGGAGAGGACAAAATAAAGAGTACCAAGGCTTGGAAAAGGCCAGGTCTGTGTTGCCTTTTTTCCTTTTGTAGCTTGTCTGATGACACCTCTGGTCTAAGATAACTTTCCTTGCTCAATAATATTTAGTCTTTCTTTCATCTTGAAGTAGACCGGCAAATGTTTTGATAAAGGGAGTGAAACATTTTCCACTTTCACCGTAACATCTTCAGGTGCTGAAATGCCAAAGTGTTTTACAACTAACTAAAGTAGTGCTACTCAGGGAATCAATGCTAATATTCCCATGCTTTTTTAATATGACTGAATCACAACCTATGCTCCTTTATATACTAAAGCAACCACACACTGAAGAACCATTTTCCTATCTTCATCTATTGTGGCGCACATTCTGCAAAAACAAGAGCTGCCACCTATGAAAAAAGTCAGGATTCTACCCATTTGTACACTACAACTGATGCCCTTAATATACAGCCCTACAACCACAAACAAAGCCCCACACAACTCTGCCTCCTCCCAAAAAACCCAAAACTTAAACATTTGCAAGAAAACATAAAAAGCACAAGGGACTTAATCGACAATTGTTCCCAACCCTTTTTGTGCTAAGTTGTGAATAGGTCTGATTAAAACCAACCTGAGAACTAAAAATTTTCAGGCTGGCCAATTGCATTTTCAGATTTGCAGTTTCATTAAGTGAAAATATCTTTCAAGAATGTTTACATGAAAATTCAGAACACAGAGACAATCATCAGAAAACAGAGACAATTACAAAGCTCCCAGCCTCCTGAGACATTTACCTTTTTGTAGCAGGCTTTATTCCACCCCCATTACATATTTGCTCTGATCATCAATCCTATTTGCAACTTTCAACTGTCTCCACAATCTGTGTCAGAGGTCTTTGTATCAGGCAATACCTGGAGTGTCTCCATTCATCCAAATTTTAAAAACTGGTAACTGAAACAAATCAGCGTTTGTGCACCGACTGGAAAGAAACCACGCAGACTCACCGCAACTGAAAAATCTGTCCTTCGGTGTCTATACGACTCCCTCCCCTGTCCTTCTCTAAAAAAAGAAGGGTCAAAGCAAAATGCTGGCAGCCCAATAAAATCTTTGAAGAGACAGTATGGTTTCAGTTATGAGAGGATGGAAAAATGAGAACCCTGGGGATCTTTCGGGAACATTAAGCTTTATTAATCAGGAATGTATTAGCCACATACCAACATTCCCAAACGGTACACTGAATCAGAGAAACGCCAGGGAGCAACAGAACCCATCCAGACTGGTCTTCTGCCTTACAGCAAGTTCTAGCACACCCCGAGAGATGGTTTTCCAAGCCATTCCTTAAAAAAGAAACCCCTGTTTCCACAGCACCTACAGGTTGTGCATCCCAGCGCTTTACAACCAATACAGTCAGAATATTGTTCTTAATATCTAACTTGGTAATTTTCACTGCTCGTTGAACTGATTTCTTTAGGTCTTTCTCCCAGTGGATATGAAGAACAACTATTCACTGTGCTCCTGATTATAACTTTTCACTCACTACAATATTTTTTTCATACTCTCCTTAACATTCAACAAAAGCAACACTTTCAGAAGCTTATAATGTCATGTAGGGCTCCCACACACCCTCTTACCCCTGGGCCAGACAACAATCAACCAGTTTCTGCTTTCTCAACAATTTTAACACTAGGACAACTTCTGCCTTGACAAACATTTTTGACCTCTCCACATTTCCACTGGGGCTCCCCAGATAGAAATCAGGGCAGAATTCATCCCCATGAGTTTCTGGATTAATGCCTTGGTATAGGAAGGGGAAAAGGCAAAATTAATTCTCTTTGTTAGTGCAAACACAATTCCTCAGTGGCAGTCAGCCCCAGGATTGAAGAATCTTTGTTCAAGGGAAGCATACTTCCATACTCATTTCACATTTGCACGTCTTCTCCAGCATAGCTTCTACAAGCCAGTATCTTCTGCATCAAAAAAACTAAAGGGCTAACAAACTATTGAGGGTTTACATTTTGTCAGAGGAATAGGAACTGGGAACTTGCAGGGCTCAACAAAGCCCATCTTAGACATGAAATTCTAGTTAAACCACCAAGTTACAGGAGGGCAGGACAGATTCCCATATCCATCAGGAACTGTGAGGATTCTTCTGCTGTAAAGAACACAGTAAGGTAGCTTGTTTGTTGTTTCAAAACTCTTCCTTCATTTAAAAGCATTGCTGTGATGGACGAAGCCCTTCTCAGCCCTGACATCCTGACACTACACATGCAGCATGCGCTCCAGGACGCCAGCTTACTGTGTCACATTGGCTTGGGTTCTGCCTGTTCCTTTTCTTATGCCTGCAAGCTCAGTTGAACTTATGAAAATTCAAACTGTCTTCTGTCTGTTTCATACAGCATCAGCAAACAATCGCTAGACAAAATGAATTTGCTCTCTGTAATTTGGAGGCTACACAAATATCTCTGCTGTATAATACAAAAAAAGGGGAATAAAGTTTGGTATGCAAGGTTAATTCAGCATGGAGGAAAGTAGCAGAGAAACAGACAGAGAGAGAACACGAACAATAAAATACTCAACAGCGGGGAGAGTGACATGAGAAATACTTCTGTAAATTGGAGTTGGCCTTGATACCTTTGAGTGATGGAATTAAACAAAGGCACAAGTGAGTTGTGAAAGATCACCCCCACGAGTGGCTGTATCTCCATCCCTCGTGATTTGTCTACACAATATACTTATTAATAATAACAATGGTTACTATTCTTTCTCTATGCTTTGCAAACACAAACTCAGTAATGTTCACAGAGCTATATCAGTTTGAACCAGATTGAAAAAGTGATCTGGTGAACAAGGCACAGCAAGGTTAAATGACCTGTCCAATGCCACTCCATGAGCCAGCATCCATTAAGATTAGCACACTGGACCTCTTGACAAACCTCTCTTTTAACAAAAATAACATGTCATATACTCCTTATTGGCTTTAGCCAATGGCAATGTAACTAAAACCATTGCTTTGAAAGCACATCCAGTGCAAGTCCTGTATAGGTTTTCAGGCTGTGTGTACAGAATCTTTTTCCTCTGCACACAACATGCTATCATTGTCTCGTTCTAAAATCAAGCAGATGCTGAATGTGAGCAGAGGTAACTCCTCATGCTTGACTTAATCCTATTTGGGGTTAGTTGCAAACAGCAAAGTACTTAACCACATGCTTAAAGTTAAGTATTTCAGTAGTCCCATGGACCTCAATGGATCTACTTGCCTATCAACCCACATAACTTCAGTACATAGCAAAACATGGCCAGAGCACCAAACCTAGCAAGAATCCAGCCCACAGACCTTTCCTGTTAAGAGCATGCCTGTACTACATTTAGAAGGCTGTGTTTTTATGCAACTGCCTGCCAGATGTGTTGTGAATCTGTATTTTCGTCTAATGCCATGTATCAAATCAAGCATATTTTTATATTAGCCAAAAATTTGGCCCATCTCATATTAATCAGTTGCTTTAGGGACATCCCTACCCTAAAGCAAGTCTTCCACCCTTCAGTTAAAGAAATCCAATCCAAAAAACCTCAGAAAACTACCAGAGCATGGCCTGCCTTTTCTTCTTGCTGTTTTTGGGTTAATACAGGAAAGCCATACTAGGAAGTTCACTTTATTAAAGAACTTAGAAGTACCTGCTTACAGCGAACATACATAGGAAACAAAGGAAATCCTTAAAGCATACTTTCCTCTATAAAGAAGATGCCCCCATTTTTATTGTGCCAAGTTACTAGTAACATGGACACAAGGTAAAGCAAGAATCACATCCTCATTTTACAGCATACATGCGCATACGTGAAAGTTCCCCCACTTTCTTCTTCTGTATTCCAAAGACAGGCTGTATGCCAAGGCTACAGAACTTAGAAGCAGCTAGAAGTTTACAGGTGGGGTGGTTTTTTTGGAAAAAGCAAATGACACAAGAAATGCAAAGACCTGGACCTTTACATCATGGAACGGAAAGAAAAACTAGGCAGAACAGAACAGACTTGGGAGCTGTGATCCCACACTCCATTCCCAGTTTGACCACTGATTTACTCTGACTTCAAGCAAGCTGCTAAGCTGCTCAACATCTCTGCTTTGATATGCTTGACACCCTGGATTAAAAAAAAAAAAAAAAAAAAAAAAAAAAACCAAAAAAACCCTATATATGAGTTTTACATCTGGGTATTTATTTCCCCTCCAAAGTCTAGAGTCTCATATAACTAAAAAAAGCCCATTCCAGCCAGCACCAATCATCAGGCCCATATATTGCTACCTGGTATTTTGCCTTAGGACTGTCCATGCAGGACTTAGTGACCATCTGGATCCTAAGGATTCAAAGAACTTGCTTTAATTCACTCCTCACTCTGCTGCTGCATTTTGGAAAGAGAATTACTTCTACTTTCCAACAACAACTCTTCTGGTTATTCACACAAAATTGCAAGACAACTTTGAAATTCTGTACTCACAGACTGGGAAGTGTTCCCCCATTTTTCCCCCACCACCTCCCTTTAAATTGCTGCTGGACCCAGCAAATCCACAAGCGTTTTCAACACAGCTCGCCAGTGTAATTGCAAGGTTAACCTCTGGTGGCCAGGGAAGCTGCTCATATTCAGGAATGATGAGCAGAAAATGTTAAATACCATTCGCTGGCCACAGCCTGCAGTTAATACACAATATTTAAACAACACAATGGCATGGCCCTTGCCAGTAATGTAAAAACACAGTGGAGTAGAGCCAGAATGGCACAATCTGCCTGCCTGAGTCACGCTTGGCGCTCCACGCTGGAAGGGGCATGCATAAGCTGCCCACAGTGTACTGTACCCTTCAGCTAGTTTAAAATAAATCATTAAAATACAATTTAAAAAAAAAAGGCGGGGGG
>VYZV01013980.1:225-11464 GCA_013401275.1 Pandion haliaetus | reverse complement strand
GGGGGTGGAGGAAAAATCCCATGTAATAGTTAAAATATTTTAACACTGAAGTACAAAAGTACCACTTTGGAAGAAGGCTCTGGATTTCCTTACAGACTGCACATTTTGATCTTAAACAAGAAAACAAACCGACTGCTTTGTAATATTCCACAGCTTTGTACCGTCCAACTAAAATAAATTTTTTTCCTACTATCTACAAGCTCCTGGATTTTTATTCATATATTATTTCATTAAATTCAGAGTATCTGAATCTACTATATTTTCCAATCCCCTTTTGCGTGCCTGTTGTTCAGCCACTGAAGTTCCAAATCTTAATTATTGTCCCAAATATATTCAATAAGAAGATTCTAAATAAGGGTAGATCAGACTGATGTACGATCTGACTTGCATTTATGGAATAACTATGCTCTTAGAAAGAGACTCCTTTCTTGCTGAGAGACGCAAGACGTTATTTTGACTGTTTTGTTGTGTCACAGCACAGATGAATTGGGCATTTCTGCCTTCATCTACAGCCTAAAGCAGCTGAAGCCCCCCTGTGATGTCATCAGAAAGTTGTTCGGGTTTTTTCTTGTATAAAGGAGAAGAATTTGTTATGGCATCACGAAAAGCGAATAAACTATATTTTATGCTATAAGGAATCTTCTGCTACTTTCTGTTATCTCAGCACCAAAGTGCAGAAATCCTCACTGACAAAGCGACAGGAACTGTAAGTCAAACACAGAGATGTACACTATTCCTAGTAATATTCAAAACAAAGCAGAAAAGAATGATCTATTCAGGGTTCTGAAATTAAAGATCTGCAAGATGTAAATTTGGTTTTAATTTTTAAATAAAACATCCTTTGAACTTCTAAATCCCATTCAAGGGGACTCTGACCTTTATCCAAGACCAGCTACTATGCTAACACTTCGGATGCATATAGAGTAAAAATACGGACAAAAGGTACCAGAAAAGCTTTTACTTACAGGAATGCAGTGCAGCTTAATCTTTTTGTTTTTAAGGTGCAGTGATTTCAGCATCTACAATGTAACTTCAGGCAGTCTGAAAAGAAACAGGTTAAAATCTCTTTCAGTTATAATTGGTATTTCAGATTTAATTAAAAATTAAACTTTCATAATGTTTCACCATCCAAAGCAATGCATTATCAGTCAAGCGTAGCCTTTTTTTTTTTTTTTGTTAAAAGAAGCTCTTCCCAGAGTAGTTTGCAATGAAAGAAGAAGGGGAATAAGGCAATTGAGAGTAGCAAAATATATTTCTTCAGCAAAAGATCTCTGAATAACTTGGGAAGAAGCCTTCTGCCACTTTATTTTAACAATCAACCTTATACTAATTAAAAAAAATAAGCATTACAATTAAACAAGGCAGAAAAACACCACCACATACCAACGACTGTGAGGGGGGAAAAAAATGTTAGTTTCAGCAAAACAAGGACATCGCTAGGACCAGAACATACACATCAAAAGGAAAAATATGGTTTTACATAATGCCAGCCAACAACATTTTTTTAAAATTCATTCTACAGCATGTAGCACTTTCAGACTGTTGCATGGAGGAGCAGAGAAAGACAAGTTCAGAAAGAGGAAAGCTGTTTTTAAAGCGTGCAAGGCAAAAGGTCCCTTGCACCCTTTTGTTAAAGGATATGAAATAGCTACTCTATAAAACTGCAAGGTTTCTTATCATGTAAAATAAATGTCATTTTACTGTGCAAAACAGATGATTAAGAAGTGGTAGTTGTAGACATAGCATTTGAACAGATGCAAAAAAATTTTTTTTTTTTTTTCCAAAATGCAGTTGGAATGACAATAAAACTCCAGGGGTTGCACCATAAATATGAGTTTAAATGTTAGACTGGAGTTTAAAACCTGTGGTTTTAATTATGTCTAATTATAAAGGCTCCAAAACCAGGAGAAATGAGAAAAAACAAAAAATATTAATAATAAATTAAAACAATTTTGCAATAAGTTGTCAAGATTTGGCCTCGTAATAACAAACCATACAGCAATTTACACAGACATACAATGTACCAATGAGTCATTAAAGGAACAAATCAAAACTGGATTAAATTTTATTTTTAAAAGGTGACAGCAGAACTTGCCTAATTTACCCCATTCAAAGTCAAAGCTATTCTCTTCACGAGCAGCATACTGACAGAGATCTGCAAATAAATCCTGCATGAGAATCTAATGCTGATTTTGAATGTCCCACAGACTGGGGGCAATTCCTAAGTGAAATTTTTTCTTTGTTCTCCCACGAGTAAAAATCCAGTTCTTCAGACTTCAGTGTTACATGAGCCTTCCCAATCCATCCCCACAGATGTTTAAAAAGAAATGCACTGTATCAGATACACTATCACACCAAACTGTTCATACACACACAGGAACAAGCTCAGGAACTTATTTTTAGGTTTAACTTTTCCACTCTGTCAAGATCAGAGGTATTGAAAAGCAGGAGGCAAAGCAGAGAGCACAGAAGGGGACAGGACAGCAAGAATTATCTAAACTTATGCAGAACCAGTTCTTGAGCATTCGAATGAAGGAACAAGAGTCCCTGACAGAGGCACTAGGACGATGCTGCCACAGGATAACCTGTATGGGCTTGGATGAAATTTTTCTTGAAGGAACCATTTGAGAAACATGTTCCTCATGCTTTAGACAATCATTATATCAAATAACACTCCTTCTTTCTCCTGGCTGGTATCTAGTAAGATTGACAGAAGAACAGTGGAGAAATGCAGGCAAAAAAAAAAAGGTAAGTCTGTCAGGAGTAGGCAACAGCACAACTGCCAGATAAGTGATAACAGCTTCAGCCTCTGAACTTCCATTTCCTTCCCTTCCTTCCCCTTCCACATTTACCTTTTTCTAACATCTTCAGGACTGTAATGTTGGTTTGCTAGCAGGGAAGGAGAGGGACAGTGATATTTGCAATCCAAAGCTATTTCTTTTAATGATTGCAATGAAAAACTGACCTCAACTTAGAAAACAAAGAGCATTCACTGAGGGTGAAATGTATCCCTGTATAGAAAGCCAGCATGCAGACTGCACCACTGAAGCCCTATTCTGATGACCTAAATAGGAATAAATTGGTGCATGGACTTCATCACAGTGAATTTTGTCCAAACCCTCCATTTTCTTGTACAGAACGAGGAAGCATTTAGACCTCTCCTATCAATGCACAAAGGTACAGCACCCCCTTCCTATGCTGGGCACTATCCTGACAACTGCTCTTTGGTGTATTTTCCTAGTAGTTTTAACCTGAAATTCTGCCTGCTTCGTGCACATTCTTCTGATTAGAAAGGCAAAGGAGGAAATGCAACATCTAGCGTTACTCTGCAAGTTAAGGACCAGGGCATAGCGTCTGCAGATAAAGCAGCCCCTCTCCTCAGGGCAGGCATAACCAGCACGCACTACCATCCACCCATTAACAGAAACGGAGCCTCGGAAACAGCTCTCTGTGAAAGAGTGTTCACCGCTGTCCTGAAAAACTTCAATTAAATAACTCTAGGTAACAGAAGACCTGACGTACAACACACACAGCCAGAGAGCATCTTAAAGAGCTATTTTAGCTACAAGTTGGAGTTAAACCCAGAGCAAAACCTACAGAAAACCTCATTAAACTCGGAATATCAATCATTGCCACTTTAATAACATCTTCCTTTTACAAACTGAGAAACCTGTGACCTCGAGATGAAATTATTTAGACAGGTACATATGAGTGAGAGGTAGAAATGGAGGCAGCTTCTTAAAAGCAGGAGGCCTGCATTCCTGCGCACGGGTGAGCATGCTTAGCACGCACTGTGGGGCAGGGGACCATTGTCTGAAAGGAGTGCTCTTCTGGAAAGCAAGAGACATGGCTCAAGAACAGCCGGTGAACTTCTGCTTGAGAGAGGCCCAAGAGCTGGAATTACAAGAATGAGGAGTATGGCAGGTCAGGAATGAGGTATGTTAGTAGAGTGTTAACAGGAGAGCAGGTGTTGGCTCTCAGTAAAGGCTTTAAAAACAAATACCAGAAGGTAAACGTGTTTCACTTTGCTTTCTTGTGATCCTTGCTTACCCTAAAGCTTATACAGAGCCTGAAAACTGTGAGAGCAAAGCTACTGACTGTACAACAACCAAAGTTCATTAGCAATATTCCACGACTTGTGTGGCACCTGACTCTACTGTGCCTGGCTCATGCTTATGGTCTAGTCCCACACTTTCATAGGAACCACATTCACTCCATCTAAAAATTAAAGAGAAGGAAAAAAGTATCATTTGTTATTGGAAAACATTTCAGAAGATGTCAGCCTTCTGCAACCTCTTAGCAATAAGGAAGGTCCATATCTGTAAGGGTTTGATTTTTCTTGAATACTTGAAGTCAGCTGGAGCAAGTTAATGAGAATCATATACAGTTGATTAGTTATGAGAAGAGAGAAGGCTAGGAGAGAACAGAGCACAACACTTATCAATATCTTTTGAATCTTCTACATAGAATTTACAACACTAGTCAATTGATCTTTTTCAAAGTACTTGCTCATATCATTGCTCTCACTTCTGGAACTGCAAATCAATGATGAAGCAACTGCTACAAATACCTATTCACAAAAAGTAAAATACTGATGTCCTCACTCAGGAAAAAAAACCATTGATTATATTAACCAAGCTTTCTTCAACAGCCAGGGGAAGGGCGTTGAGGGGGGGATGACGACCAAAAAAACAAAACCAACAAAAAAAATCAAGCACATTACTGTCAAGAGAATTTTCAAATAACCTCAGGGGCCAGTCAAGACACCTCATTCCAACTTCAGAATCCAAATATTCACTTAGGATATGGCCCAGATTACTTCCTGGCATTTTAGGTTTGAAAACATAAGCAGGGCTGTGGACTAATTGTGTCACAGAAATCAGAGAGGGAGGTCAATGCTGTACAGGCTCCTCATCTAACACCAAATAAGCAAACGTTGAAATTAGAACCAGTATAGACACATCCGCACAACGTTCTGTCTAGGCTCATCAGTAATGCAAAAGAACAAATCTTATTAACACAGATACAGCATTACACTACTGCTTTATTAAGGTGAATACACTTTCGTTGGTATTAGTTCTCTATAGACAGGTTTATTTTGTCACCATTCTCTAGTCTTGATGAGATAAAAAATAAATTATAATAATAAAAAAAGGCAATGCCTATGCTTAAAGAATCCTCCCAAAAAGGAACGTTTTCCTGAACTGGAGCCCTTTGTACTCTTTCTAAATTACACAGAAGCTTTGGTCATTTCCAGTTCTATCTTTGAACTCATGGCCATTTGTATCATATAGCAGCACTGAATTGGGCTTCTTCCTAACCCTAGGACTGTGGCTGAAACTGGAATCACAGGGCTGCTGCTGAGAGATACCTTTTTTGTTGTGATTTAGTGGAACAGGAGCAGAGGACAACCTACAGCATTGTGCTGGGATCGAGGGTTCCTGCCACTGCAGGAACAGACAACAGGAGACCAAAGGTTTCTTTGTCAAAATGGTAAATCTCCATCTGTTATTATTTCACTGCAAAGCTGTATGCCCGCAGAGATTTCGTCTTCCTTATGGCATTCATCTTTGAGTTTACTTTCCCAGTGAAGACTGTATCCATTACACATTTTAATTTCCAAACCATTGCTGTTTCAGCTAGAAAAGCATTTTAATCAGGAAAAAGGTGTATTTTTGGCTACTTTTCACATACCCCTCACTCCCCAATAGCATTTGAACTATTTTCGTTCAAGTATGAAAAATACTGCCTTTGGGCAAAGACTAACAAACACTCCTTGAAATTTGAGTTTCAGAAAGTTAGAGACACTCAACTGAATAAAAGCCATGATGCATAATCCACCATAACGGTGGCTTCGAAACAGGTACTGGATGCAATTTCACCATAAGGGCCCTCATACCTGTTAAATGTGTTGGATCCCTTAATAGCACAGTCCACCCCTCTCATTTATTCCTACTGCTAACAGAATAAGCAACAAGCACTTGAGAAGCCCAGCTGTGAAAACACATTAGAAGCTGAACTTCTCAACCTGCTGAAGAGTTAAGTCTCTTTACAACTGCACTTAAGACCTGACCTGGAGTCCTAAAGTGCAGTTTAACTGGTAGTTCTGCTATAGCCAGGTGGGACCCAGCATCCTTCTAAATACCTCTTGAAGCTTTCCTCCTACGCAGGGGCGATGATGGTAATCAAGTTGGCTGCTGAAAACCATGATATTCCCTATTCCAACTGTTTTCTTGCACAAGCTGTCCCTAGATCCTGTTTATGTTCCCAAGGAACAGGAACAGTGACAGCATGCAGCTTTCACGAGGCCTTGCCCAAACAATTCTTTCTGTAAAGACACAGCTTTTTTGTGAAGCAGCTCTGAAGCTGATATTCTCTGAGCATCTCTTGGAATACAGCTTGAGGACTTCGCTTATGCCCTTTACAAGTTATTGTAGCATATAAGCTTCTCCCACTTCTTTTCAAGGTTCATAATGCTTTGATCTTCACAGCCTCACCACTCCTGTTGAATGGTATCCTCTCCCATGTCTCAAATTATCTTTAGTGCATAGAATGATAATACCTGTTAAGACGCAGGCTCTATCATATAATCACAACAGAACCTTCACATTTATTCTGGTTTAACACAGAAACTTACATCAATAAATGTCTCATTGTGATGGGTATTTCAGTGCAGTGACAAACTGGGTGGCTAAAGGAAATGTGGCGGATATAATTTGTTTGGATTTTAGCAAGACCTTTGACACTGTACCACACAGGAAGCACATAGAGAGACTAGAGAATTACGGTCTGGATAATAATACAATAAGGTGGATAAAAACTGTCTGACAGATAGGAAGCAATGAGTTATTAATCAATGATACTAGATAAGAATATAAAGAAGAAGCTACTCCGATGCCGAGCAATAGGTGCTAGGACTATTATCATTAAAGAGATTCATTAAGGATGAGAAAAAGAACGTAAATATTGACAACATCCAAAACTGATGATTCAGAAATAAGAAACATCAAATATGAAAGGAATCAAAATTGTAAGATCCAAATAATGGAGACATGCATGAGCCAGAACAATGCAGTATTTAATATATCTAAAAATGTTATCAAAAACCAATACAGAATTTAGTTGTGAACTCAGAATTACAAGGTTTTCATTGTGTGAGTATATGACTTAGTCATGTTACTCCGCACCGATATGGTCCAGTTGTGAAACTGGCCCCCTTGCAAAGCAAAGTAAAATAAAAATTGCAGCCACTGTGGTCAGTGAAGATCATCTGTCTTCTCTTCTTACAGTATGGATATTACTTCTAATAATTAAAATTTTAAACTTTAAGTAATCACGTATAATGTCCTTAAATTCTTCTTTGGAAACAGGGTCCTCCTTTAGTTGTAGTCCTAATTTCCACTGCTCTGCACAGTTAAAGCCTTTTCATTGCCAGTTTCTGGTACAGGAGATTGCATTGAGTTATCCCCACAGAGACACTGTGCACATGTAATACTTGCATTTTAACAGGTACTCCCTCTTCACTTCCTTCACTAACCTGCCCTGAAGAAGTTCAGTCTGACCCTTATCTATGAGAGGGCAAGATCTTGGGTGAAAGGCAGTATACTGAGGTGAAATGAAAAACCACATGGCAATGCACATACATTTCATGGGACATATGGCAGAGAAGATCAAAGTGATAAATCTTTATTTTGAATTCTAAGTATCCCTAAGTGTTGAGCAATTAAACATGGCAACTGAAATTTCCAGGCTAAACTCAGCAATATCAGCAAGTGTCGCAGTTTAACCCCAGCCAGCAACTAAGCACCACGCAGCTGCTTGCTCACTTCCCCCCCACACACACCCCCTGGTGGGATGGGGAGAACTGGGGGAAAAAAAAAAAAAAAAAGAAAAACCCACAGGTTGAGATAAGAATGGTTTAATAATTGAAATAAAATAAAGTATAATAATAATAATAATAGTAATGAAAAGTGAGATGACAAAAAAACAACAACAAAAAAAGATAAATATAACCCATGAAAGACAAGCGATGCACAATGCAATGGCTCACCACTTGCTGACCGATGCCCTGCCAGTCCCTGAGCAGTGATCATCCCCTCCTAGCCAACTCTCCCCAGTTTATATACTGAGTGTGATGTCCTATGGTATGGAACATCCCTTTGGCGAGTTCAGGTTACCTGTCCTGGCCATGCTCCCTCCCGGCTTCTTGGGCACCTCTTCTCTGGCAGAGCATGGGAAACTGAAAAATCCTTCACTTGGGATAAGGACTACTTAACAACAACTAAAACGTCAGTGTGTTATCAACATTATTCTGATACTAAATCCAAAACACAGCACTGTACCAGCCACTAGGAAGAAAATTAACTCTATCCCAGCCAAAACCAGGACAGCAAGGCATGAAGTTCACTATATCCTGCCTCTTTCTCTCTTACTAATGCTGAAATTTCCCCTTCCTTGTACAGAGAACACACCCCAGCACCACAGCCTCAGTTTACTCCTGCTGCTCCAAAAATAAGGACAAAGTAACTTTTATTGTCCTCTTTCTTGAGACAGCAAAAGCAAATTGAGTGAGTGAGTAAAGGCTGCAGGTTTTCAACTGCAGGAAACTTTGGAAAGTTGTCATGACTCTTACTCTTGACTTATCGTTAATGGTCCATTGCCTTTTAATCTGACATCAGGAGACTACCTAGCAACCCAGCTCATTTTTGAGATCCATCATCTATGTTTTTGGGACCTTTGATCTTCTCCCAGGACATACGATATGTCTTCTACCCTCACACAGCAGCCTAACCCCATGTCCCTGACAAGCAACTCCTTCCCTCTGCCTGCACTGTGAGAAGATGCCTTCGCTTGTTTACATGCAGAGCTTCCATTCCCCCTCCTTTGCCGCAGAGAGAGAAAGGATTAGGATGAAGGTGTGACATTCCTCTCACAGGAGAAAAAGACAAGGAGGGAAGCGCTATCAGCATGGAAGCATGAATTTGTAGTTCTAGTTGATACCAGAGGAGTGGAAAGAATGAGGGGTGGCAAGACCACCTGCAGCGCTCCAGAGCACCAAGCGTGGCTTCTGGGGCCCTGGAACACATTAGGTGGACAGGAGGTCCATCACCGTTTTGCTCTCATAAGCAGCTGCCTACCCTGTCCACATAAAGTAGTTTTTAAAAGGGCCTTCTGCCTGCTCCCTTTGGAACTTATCTCTACATGTCTACCAAGGACCTTGGGAGGAACTTGTGACTTTAACATGTAGGAAGGGACATGCTGCCTTTTAATAGAAAGTACAGTGAACAGGAAGTAAAGTTAGGACTACAGGCTAAGCTTGGACTTCATATAAGCAGGTGCACCTCAAGTGGTATCAGGAGTCTTCCAGATTATGCATGGACTGAGTTTATCCCACCATGTGCAGAAGCACAAATCGATGCACTCTTTTACTCAGGCACATTATTTATTCTTTTGCCAGTAGGCCATTAACCTGAAGTCCAAAACCAGCTTCGTCTTGCACAACGTCACGCACAAACCATGCCCAGAACATTCACATTATTTCAGTTTACGTAACTGCCATATTAAGCTCAAGGCCCAAGGAGGATACGGAACAATATGTTATTGTACAGGCTATTGAGATTCAATATTACAGGGACAATGCTACTAAACCCCCCCAATTTCATTCATCTCAGAAATCTTCCGAAATTTAATACCAGAGGACTTTGAGACCTTTGGACTGTATTGTAAATCTGCTGCTTAAACTTTTAATGTAACACCAATGTGAGGTCTCAAATATTTTCCAGTAAAGTCCATATATATAATTCTTGTTTAATTAGACATCATCCTACAAGAAGTGAAATTCAGACCAAGCTGGTACTATACAAAAGTTCAGGGAAGTTCAGTTCCTGCATTATGCTTTGGCAAAGCTCTACTGTAATTCCCACCCCACACACCCCCCTGCCAGAAACAATACAGAAAAATAGAATATATCAGCAATTATTTGAACTGATCACCGTGTCAGAACACAAAATAACATTTGGGGGGAAAAAAAAAAAAAAGGAGAAGGAAAAATCTTCCATTTACTTTCAATATTAGTAAAAACAACAAAAAGGTTTTTATACTGCCAGCCACATCCTGCAAAATCTAGCTAATAAAGCAACAGTATAATTACTAGATAAGTTTAAAATGGATTTCTAAAAAGAATGGCTACTTTTGCTGGAGGCAAAATATATCTAAATACATTACAGGACTGGATTCAAAAACCTCAGCATCCTGCCAGCCTGGTCCAATACAAATTATGTTTGTAGTTATACCAGGGTCCTTGAGCTATAGCGTGTACACACTTAAATTTACGCAATATTTATCTCTGCTTCAAATACATAACATGAAGAGTACACGCTAGGTATGAGCTCAGGCTAGTAGGGCTTCTGCAATCACTGAACTGTTCAAAGTGCCAAGACTAAAATTCACTCTGGCTCCATTTGCACTACAAAAAACAGAACACTCCTAGCATACAATAAAATATTATTATTAGAAAAGTAAGATTGGGTATTCAACCTGTTCCATAATCTATGTTTAAACAAAACAGATGAGATCAAATGCACCCCCCTGGTGGTCAACCAAACTACAGAATTGAAACTAGTATATAATTTTTTAGCAGTAAAAACTTCTAACAAAAAACTGTGTACAGCAAAATACAAAATTAAGTTCCATCATGTTAACACTAATACTGGGTAAAGGACTACAAGCCCATATGCTAATTATGTTCCAGGTAAAGAAGGAGAAAAGTTCAGATATGCCCTGGTAACTAGTTTTCTAATAAAATAACAACTACAATCTTTTTCAACTCTTTCCCAAAATACCAGAAGTGATTAGAACACATTATGGACCAGTCACTTGCCAAGTTTCGTGTTTGAAATCAAAGCTGTTTTAAAATTTCCTGAACAACAAAAAAGCATTTTAAAACTGGTAACATTCAGTCATAGTGATATAATCAAATACCAGCCAATCTGAATCTTGGAACATTCTTGATCTAATCCCTTTGTGTTGCCACTAAGGCCAGAAAAATATTTCAGGTCCAGTTACTAAGACAGTGAAAATAATATTCACAAATAAAAAAAAGGATCATCTACATATTATACAACTAAACTTTTTATTTCTTCAATATACCTTGATGGAACTAAAAGCAGAGATCCTTCAAGAGTGTTTGTCATCATAACTGAGATGCATCTACATTTACCAAAGATGAACCTGCCAGTAA
>VYZV01013979.1:138545-189324 GCA_013401275.1 Pandion haliaetus | reverse complement strand
TTTTTGTGGTGGCAAATAATATTTTAATACTTGTTTTCCAATGTACTCTTATTTCTCTTGATTATACCCAGCAGGGCAAGAATTTAGATGAAACAGTGACCAGAGAAAGAAATCATGAGGCTTGTCACTAAACTTTTCTTAAATTGCTAGGGAGACAAACTATCAGTGCGTTAGTAATGAGTGGGGTTTTTGTTTATCTGTAGTCTTATGTTCATGCTGCATTGGTAACATGGTTTCAGTGTTTGTACTCCTCACCTAAACATTCAAGATCATATTACTTCAGCTAAAACAGAAGCAACTGATTAAAATTTGCCTTGCTGGTTGTGGGGAATACAGTCTATGCATAGGTCTTTATCACTGCAGGTAAAAGGCTGAAGAATTTGCATAGCTGCATGCAAGTTACTCGGTATTGCTTATGGTTCCTTCCCAAATCTGACACTTAAATATGGTGTATTGGTTTTATGACAGTTCTGACCTAAACTCAGATTTTATTGTCACTTTGGAAACAACAGCCTTCTACTTAAAGCCTGTGCTGAATGTTATACAAAAAACACGTACATGCTAACTCTGATTTAATGATTGTCTTTTTACACAATGTGATTTTTTTGGGGTAGACACTAAATAGATAATTGCTAGCTGCTGTGAAATAGAATATGTTGTTATTTAATGTACGCAGATTTGTAAAAAAAACCAAAACTTGATGAATAACTTCATTTTCAGGAACAAAATGCACCTTGATTTGGGACTGAGCTTTTAAAAATGTATATTACTACACCCCTGCGCATTAGTGTTGTGATGGTACTCTTTCTCTGGTTTCTCGTTCTTTCTCATTCATCTGGTAAAACAGGAGGCTTGCTTGCTTGCTTGTGGTTACAGGAAGAGTGTTGGGTTTTCCTCATTTTTTCTTTTTCTTCTTTTATTTTTTTAAATCAGTTGAGCAACAAGTTTGTTTTTCTCCTGAAGTTTTGTCCTCTAACTTCATAAGGGCTTCGGAAGGATTCTTCACCTGATGTCAGATTCCTTGTTTTACAGGTGACCTTCCTTTCTCCTCGTCTCCCCTGCTAGGCAGTAGATACTGCACATTTTCTCTTACTCTGCACAAAGTTGGCAGCTGAATGGAAAAGGGCCATGGGTATTTTTCTGATTTTATTAATTCATACCATTTTATCACTCTGCCTGAAAAGTGTCCCATCATTGTGCTGCTGTCTGTGTCTCAAAACTTAGCAAGAAGTATTTCTGAGGTAGGGTGGTTCCGAGTGTGTTTTATTTACACGGTGTCACTGTGGAGAATTTCAGATGTTGGATAAGGAACAAGGTACAACCCTTCACTTCCCATCTGTTACACGGATGCTGTTTTGCTCAAGATGTTGTCTTAAAGAAAAATTATGGTAGCTTCTGATATCGGTATTGGCTTGTACCTCTTGGAGTTTTAAAGATTTCGTATCCCTTTACCCTTGTTGCTCGATCTCTGCCGGCTTTTCATAAGTGCAGTGTGTGTGGCTGTCGTGGTTTAACCCCGGCCAACAACTAAGCACCACGCAGCCGTTCACCCACTCCCCCCCACACCCAGTGGGATGGGGAGGAAATCGGGAAAAGAAGTAGAACTCGTGGGTTGAGATAAGAACGGTTTAATAGAACAGAAAAAAAACTAATAATGATAACACTAATGAGATTACAACAATAATAATAAAAGGATTGGAATATACAAGTGATGCACAATGCAACTGCTCACCACCCGCCGACCGACCAACCCGGAAATCCCTCCTCCACAACGCGCCCGCCGCAGTTCCTAAAACGTCATATGGTATGGAATACTCCGTTGGTCACTTTGGGTCAGCTGCCCTGACTGTGTTCCCTCCTAGCTTCTTGTGCCCCTGCAGCTTTCTTGCTGGCTGGGCATCAAAGGCTGAAAAGCCTTGACTTTAGACTAAACGTTACTGAGCAATAACTGAAAACATCAGTGCGTTATCAACATTCCTCTCATACCTAGCTCAAAGCTTAGCACTGTACCGGCTGCTAGGAAGACAATTAACTCTATCCCAGCTGAAACCAGGACAGTGGCAAATGTTTTCTTTCTCTGGTACTGATTTCTGTGGGTAGGTTGAATACTTAAGACATTTGAGATCATGGTATGCTGCAGAGGGTGGCTTTTTTTCTAGATACTAGGAATGGGCAATACAAAGGATAAAGACATACTGGGTTTACCAGAACTTGGGAGATTTTTCCCATCGTTGAGGAGTGACACACCCTTCTCTTCCAGGCTCTTGCCTAGCTTCCCGCTTCACCTCCCAGCTTGACCCCTGAAAGCGACAGTGCGGGTGGCAGGTGCCGAGAGGAAAACCAGAACTGCACAGCGCAAAGCAATTTATGTGCGAGAACATGATCGGGTTTCTGGAAATCCACGATCATCTCAGTTGAGCATCCATGAGGTATTTTCCTTCAGTATCATGACCTTTGTTTCCAGAAGGTGGAGAGAGCTTTAGGTTTTCCTAAATAGTTAGGAAGCCAGCAGCCACTTTGGAGTATCGGCTCAACTGCTGAGTGCCGTGTGCTTTCCTGTCAGTGTCCGTGGACTGCTCCCAAATCTCCTGCCCTTTGCTTCTTAGTAGCTGGTGCCTGCAAGCTCAGTTCTGCGTGGTTTCTGCTGCCTGCTCTGGGCCTGTGCCTCTGGCACCAAGAGCCTCTTCTGCTCCCCTCCGTGGTGACATGCTTCCCGAGCCCCTTGGAAGATCCTTCTCACAGCTGTCCCTGTGTGGTAGAGCTGGCAGAGACCTTTAAAATGAACGCTGATGGCAATGTCTCAGGCCATTTATGAGATGAAATGCAGAGGAGATAGCGTGAGTTTTATAAATCTGGCAAGTGCTTAATTTGGTTTTGAGCCTTATGTCTTAAAGTTCGCATACCTGAAACACCACTGATTTTTGAGGAGGGGATCATATCCCAAAATGTCAACAGATTGTCCTAATTAGTGACCGAGGCAAACTTGTAGTGCTATTGAGAGGAGGTTTTAATCTTCGTGCTGGGAAGTATCGTCCCTCTTAGCTAAGAGTTCCTGGCACAACCTGTTGAATAATTTCAAATACCATTTTCTCATTATCTTGTGATATCATAGCATTGTTTTCCTGTATAACTTTGGCAAATGAAACGCTGTGGCAAAACAAAACTGTCACTTCTGGTTACTGTTGTCTTCTGTGAAGCAGATAGCCTCCTCATACGTGGGCTGGTCCTGGGTGTCAGGCAAAATTAGTCTGAATCCTAGCAGCCCCAAAAGAAAGTACTTGTGGAAAAGCAGGGCAGAAACGGCTCCTATAAATCTCTGGCTTCAGTGGAGGTTTGTGCCAGGTGAGGAGCTGGGCTCTGCATCTGTTTTCCATGCTTAACTAAGTAGACCTTAAGAGGTACTGATAAAAGTTTTTAAACTGTAACCTCTATCATGAAGCTGTCATCTTCAACCTGTGGTTTGGCTGCTTCTTCCTCTCACTTGACTAGGTGGTGGGAAATCTGAGAAACTATGTGCAAGGATACTCGGGTTTCCCTAATCTGCAGCTGAGGAACAAAGTTGTCTCCTGCAATGAGGAAACCTTATTTACATCTAGGAGCTACCCCTGTGGCCAGAGGCTGACCTGGGGGAGCTGAGAGCTGTGTTTCAGCTGTGGCTGTCTCTGTCCTGTTGGGTTTGTGGCAGTATCCTGGCACCACAATGCCATCCTTACTTGGGGATGGACTTCGTGGAGCTGCCTGGGGAGCCTGGGCTGTGCCTGGGAAGGTGCCCCCGGCTCTGTTGGGGAGGGATGATGGTACCACCGAAGGAGCAGTGCCTCCAGGCCAGGACGGTGGTGGGTGCCATCACACCCCCAAGGGCAAATTGCTGCTCTGCACCAGGTGACAGGGGCTTATGTGTACTTACCTGTTCTGGTCTTTCTAAATAAAATAGGAGTATTGCCTATGAACAGGTAAAAATTGCAAGCTACTCTTTGGATTGATGAATTTGTGGATCTTGTAAATCGTTTTCTGTAATAATTACACAGGCTGAAAATGATTAAAATTCATCATCAGCTGCTTCTTACAGTCAAGCTTGTGCTGTTCTATGTGGTAGGTGGAATAATTTATTTTAAAAGCCCATTTAAAAGCTTTCTTGAAAAGATTAGCGACTGTCGTCTTTATTTCTACTATTCTACTTTTCTAATATTTGTATTTCTACTCCTACTTCTACATATTTGGACTATGATACTTTGTAGGGAGTGAAATCGGATATAAAGACTGCGAGCGCAGCTGGCTTGTTCCAGGAACTCCAGGCCGCTGCATGACCTTGAAGCGTTGTGCAAATGCAGACTCTTTGAACTAATTCAAATAGCTGTAATTCATTCTTACACCTGAAATTTGTGCACGCTGTAAATAATTTTCTGTGGTCGAGGTTTTCATCCTGGGTTTTGTAAAGAAAGGGCTACTAGCAAATTCAGAATTGTTTTGTCACAAAAGAAGAATTATAATGATGTTCTCAGTCAGCAACCTGAAAATAAACAAAAAGGAGTGCTCTTCGTAAAAATCAGTCTAATTTGTGAAGCTTCTTGTTATAGGATGAGGTAGAGGCCCTGCGTGTGGACCTGTGGGCTAACCCTTTGCTGGCAGTCCTTGTGTTTTGGCGTCAAACTTTTGACTGAGGATCAGCACTGAGCTTGAAATAAAGGACAGTATCCCCAACTTTCTACATCATGTGTTTCTAACTTCAAAACATAGAAGAATAAAAAGAGAGTAAGGGTTGGACCTGCAGAGAACTTGCATTTGTAGATCTGATTTCTTGAAATATAAGTAGGTTTGTTCAAATGGGTGTTTCATACTTCTTGCTATATTTTCTTTAGATGCTATACTAAGCTGTACTTTCCTTTTCCACATTGTCATCTGCATGCCTGGAATAAATCGGCCTCCTGACTGAAGAAAGATGCTGGAATGGGGGAGAGTGGCTGACACAATTCCAGTGTGGTGGTTCAGCTGATCTCTGTGACAGCTTTTACTGTCTCTTACAGAATTGGAAGCAGTGACTCTGGTTTTTTTTTCATTTGCCTTGTGATTACAGCTCTCATTCTTAAAGAACCAGAGATCTGCTTCTGCTTGCTGTTGTTGATGTTGCATTTTATGTATAGCAGAGATGCTCATTTTTTATTTCCGGGTGTGCACGAGGTACCAACTCAAAATCCAGTCAAATTCTCCAAGCGTGTCTGGGGATGTGGGAACTTACACGCTGACCTATTAAAATAATTTAACAGTGTGCTTTCTAGAAATGCAGGCTCAAACTTAACTTAGAGCAAATTTAACTATTTGCCAGAGCACGCAACATCTATTATTACTAGAGAAGCTTAACTCTCCTGAGCTTTAATTAGAAAGACCCTATTGTAGGTTGTCACAAGAATGCCAAAGTAGCCATAATGAGAGTTGCTGCCATTCATCATTGTTCTAACTTCTCCGAACAGCAAGCAGTAGTGGAGCACAAAATTATAGCTAACCAAGCAATCAGAAATGGCAAGATGATTCACAAGTACTATCCCCATGCTTGGAGATTAATTGAGTGAAAGATACTCTCTCTCTGCAGCTTGAGTTAATGAATATAACCAATCATTCCAGGAAAACTCCTAACACACACACACACATCTTGATTGCTTTCCAGGGATGAAGAAAATCTCAGACAGCTTTTGTTATGCCTCAGCTAGTTACCTACTGCTAGCTAGTTGTCTGTGTGCTCAGAGGCGAGGTAGATTACACAGGTTTAAGGAATTTGGGCTTTTTAGAATTATGAACAGTATTACTTGAATAACCTGGTAAACAATCCGATGGCATCTGATTGTTACTGTTGAGTGATTTGTAGATCAAATGGGTAAGTTTGTGAGTAAAATTTCTCTTAGCCCACTGATTAAACTGAATAAAACTTAAAATTCATGCTAACATTCTCCTTTTAATAATAAAAAAGAAGTGAACATGACATATTCAAGTTTCTTCTGCTGCTTTCTAATTTTATTGTGTCTGAAAGTTTCATTAGAACAGATGTTATCCTCGAGTCTGGTTGTTAATCCTTTTTTTTTTTATTATTACTTTATTTTTAATAAGGAAGTACTGAAGAGTGCAACAGAAGTGTTAGGTGTGCTTCAGCAATGCAGCAAACAGGCTTAGTTGGCTTCAAACATGGATGAATGGTCAGGTAGGATCTGTTTTATCCAAAGAGCTTTGTTTGTATTTCTAGGGGTCTTTTCAGTTGCTCAAAAAAAATTAAACTCTGTCTAGTGTTTTATATCTTTCCTCTGAGGTCCAAGGCAGGGAATATTGTCTCTGTACAGACATTTTTTAAATTAAAAGAAAAAATTTTCAGTCTCCATCAGACCTGAGGGTTTCTAGTTGAAGAGCACTCCTTGTTTGAACGTGCCTTCCATGGTCTTTAGAGCCATAGCAAAAGCCCTTTTGTTTGGACCTTGTTACCCCACCTGTTCAACTCTTTTGCCTTTTTTTGTTGTTGTTGAATAACATGTTGAATAGATTTGGAGGGAAAGATTTGTTCATTTTCACAATACCACGGTGTTCCAGACTCCTGTAATTACTTCAGAAAACAGTGGAGTAATACAAAATTGAGAGGATATAATCCAGGTTTCTTTGATCAGGTGTCTAATGAAGAGCTGTGAAGATGTGCTTCTATGAAATTAGTTGTTGATAGTGCTGTCAGCTCCTGAGGGGAAAGGCAATGGCCCAGCAGCAAGTGGTGTGGGGCAGGGAGAGGGGACTGCTGTCATAACTTTGGGTTTTTTTCTTTTCTTTTTTTTTTTTTTTTTTTTTTTTTTGTTGCCAGGTATAGAACAAAGGAAGAAAAATTGATTTAAGATAGAGGCTATGAATTTGTTTGTCAGTAGAGACACTTGCCTATTTTAAAAGTAGATGTGCTTCTTCCTGCCAGTTCCTTTTTGTTTGAAATGGGGTGGTTTGTGTCCTGGCATTTGGCTTCTGTCTTCTCCAGGTTTGTAGATGTGGCATGGTGAGGGGGTACCGTTGTGATCGTGTCGGCTGTCCTGTGAATGCAGCAGGCAGGACTACCCCGAGTTGCTCATATTTACTTCTTACAATATCTTGGGGTTTTTTTGGAGTGGGGATTTTGATTTTTAGGCTGTTCCATTATTAGAGCATCCATCACTATCTTCGGTAACTATTAAAAATGTGTTCGATGTTTAAAAAACAAACCCCCAAAACTTTTCGTGATGTTTGTTGGCAGACAGTCCTTTCATGTCAGTGTCAGAGGTGTGCACTATTTCAACCTTCTGAAGGTAAGGATTACATTTGGTGACAAACTTGAGTCTTTAGGACTCTTCTTTTTCCAGAGCTCTGCTTTTCTTCCCGTTTGTATGAAAGGCAGTCATTTTCCTCAGATGAGTGTGGTAGGCTTCTTTTAGTACTCATGGTAAAAGAGCTTTCTTCAAAGGTTCATGTGAAAAAGCCATTTTCACAGTGCTAGGAGGAGAAGAGTGAAAGAAGCTACAAAAAAAAAAACCCCAAACCCAAACAAACCAGACGCCTTTTTAATATGTCGGTTCCGTGCCACAGATGAAGTTTACGCTAATTAGAAATCATCTGGAGGCACCATAGCAGATTGAGTCTTCGGCTGGAAGTGCTTCCTGACAGGTGGTTTACCACAAAGCAACATTACAATTACCTAACACACAGTTTGATTTGTGTAAACCCTCATTACTACTCACATTATTTAATGAACTATGTGCATTCTCTCGCCTCCCTGCAGAATGCAATGCTCCCTTCCAAATCTGCAGCACGCGCATGTGCCGGGTTTAACCCTTCTCTTCCAAGGTAAAGAAATGTCACCATTAATGAGGAGGTGAAAATTGAAATTTAAATGCAAAAACATGTCACGTTAAAAAGTTGTGTGATACTTGGAAATCTTAACTGTGTAATCTGCGGTTTCATTTTAGTGAACCAGGTAGATTGATGGCATTTTATTTAGCTCTTAGTTATGTTTCATTGCAAACTTTTCTATGAACTGTAAAAAGTACTTAGATAGCTAATACAAAAATCGAGATGATACCTTTGAGATTTTTTTCTAATATTTTTTAAGAAGTCCAACACAGATTTCATGGTTACTATGACTCTATACACAATCAAAAAGAGAAAGCTAAGGGTTCCGGTGGTCATGAAGGAATTCCTCAGCTTATCAGAACTTCATGTATCTCTGCAGGTTTTGTATAAAACACCCTCAGGGTTATGGACTCTCTGTGTATTTGCAGTCCTTGTCTTGCTGTTTTAGCCCCACGGGTGGTATTTCATAAACTGAATGAATGTGGAGTAACACAGCTGCAGAATGGTCTGTGACCCATAGAAATACTCTGTTTCATGTAGTTCAGACTCTGATGTGATTACACTCTCCAGCAAACACATATATTGAAATTCTCTCTCCAAGTGAACTTGGCTGTTTGCTGTTTATTACAGGAAAACCTCTTAGTGAAGCAAATGAAGTAAAAATCTTAACCCCCAGGCATGGGGAGATAAGTATTTTGTGCTGTTTATTTACCTCACAGGCCTATGTTAATCAGTCACTATTTCAGTTTGGTTCCTTTTGCAAATAACTTGAACCTTAAGTCTTTCATTAAAAAAAATTAGAATAATTTCAACAATTCCAGAATTATGATCTCCCTCATGACTACAAATGATGCAGTATACAAAATAATACGGAAAGGTGTTTCTTTAAAGCAGTTATTATCACTGGGTGGGGTTAACTAAATGTGCATAGGTTTTACTTTCTGTGTTATAAAACTCCTGGGTTAAAGTTTTTTTTACGGAACACATTTGCTGCCTCAGCTCCCTGTAGAAATACGTTTTAACAGATTAAGTAAAAAGGAAAAAAACTCCAACATCTCACCAAATAATGTCAACTAAGTCTGTAGTTTTATGCTGTATGATATAGATGATAATTAGCAGGTGTCCAGGGTACACTTAGGACTGAAGACTAACTTGGAAATGTTTATCATAAGGGAAGAATAAAGTGTAAATGAGCAGCAGAAGCTGAGTATGAATTTGCACAGGGAACAAAATAGGTCTGTGAAAATAAGAGGCAGCCTTGTCATCAGTCGGCTGGCAGGTCAGTGCCAAGGGTAGGAAATCATGGCAGCACCCAGGTGCATCTCTGCTTCTCCTGAGCAAAAACCCAGTCCCTGAGTTACAGTGCTGACATGTCCCCGCCGGGAAGCTGCGCAGGCAGGCACAGGAAAAGAGGTGAAACCCTAGTGTCATGGAAATAGAATTTTAGTAAACATCATCATCTGTAACGCGCGTCAAGCAGTGATGGTCCGTGGAAAACAAATGGCTTCCCCTTGTCATCCTCTCTACAGAAATGTTCTTGTTGAAAACATTTTGGCTGCTTCTAAGTAGTTGTCCTGCCTTCAGTGAAAGGTTTCAGGGGCTCTTGACCCAAGGAGGAGTTTGGGAGACTGGGGGGGCCTGAGCAAGACACCGTGCTTGAAGCAAGCCACTGAAGCTGAGCTGCAGCTGGGAAGGCCCACTGCTCAGAAGGAACATTGAAATGATCTTTTCAGGATAACAAAGCCTGTGAGGAGGGAGAATATTGCTTATCTTTGGTTATTTTTAGCAAGTCCTGGTGAACTTCATCAGAGGACTGTGACAGAGCTCTCCTTGCAGCGGGAAGGGACACGCTGGGCTGGGACTGCTCAGGCAGTGTTTTTATTCCAGGTCTGTGCCCTTGCACCGCTTGCCCAGCTGGGGCTCAGGTACGTGTTTTCCTCGCACATTTCACTGATGTTAGCAAAGTTGCTGCTGCAATTTTTAAGGCCAGTTAGGAACACTCAAGCTTTGAAATATGAACAGTCTCAGACTGTCTCTGAGCTATCAGAGGGATGTGTATTTTGAGGCCCTGAATCTGTGCATCTGTTTAGCAATATTGTCTGAGCCACCCCTGTGAGTCAGTGAAATTACTCATAGCGCACACAAGTACATTTATAGACCTCTGCCAGATTGGAGCCTGACAGTGTGGTGGGATGAGCAGCTTCTCAGATGCTGGCTATAACTTTTATTGTTAAAAAAGACCGTGGCATCTTCAATTATTTTCCAAATCTCAGTCAATTGCATTCCTAAAGTAAAAAGATATTTTATAGCATTAAATTACCTTTTTAATGTGTAGTCTTTCCAAGCAGAGATGCATATATTTCCCATGAAATGGTAGTCGTCTATTTTAGGGCAACAAACATTCAAAAGTGTGGTGATACAGACCTTATATTCTCAGTCAGCCTCCTGTGCGTGTTGCAGTGGAGACTGAATGAAATTCATGGAAAGCTGATCTCTTCCAGTATTTTTTTTTCTGGCGGGTTGTATCGTGGAGGAAATTGCTCTTTTGTTTTTGCCCACTTTAGCAGTTGCTTTTCTCACTGAAGAACTACTGCCCATGAAGTGCCAACACCAGCACAAGATCAGGTTCAAGTGCAGTGCTGCTGTTAATCAAGCTCAGTTAATTTGTCTCACATGGAGCCTAATCCACTGCCTATTGAAGTCATTGGAAAAATTCTCTTTGACCTAGGTAGGCTCTGTAAAATCTCAAGTCTGGCTTTCATAACTAAAGTGACTTACAAAATCCACAGTGGACATGAAAAGTACGTGCAATTACGCAGCTGGCAAATCTGCTTGCATTTGCTTCCACAAAACGAATGATTTTCAAGAATAGACAAGTTTTAAATGCTGACAGTGTTTGCTATCACTTTGAAATTTACAGTCAGCTGGTTAGTGTGTTTTATTTTAAAAATCATAAGAAGGTGAGGCTTTCTTATGCCACTAGGAGTGGGATATAGCTTGTCTGATCAGGGAAAAAAAATGACACTGGAAAAATGAGAGGAATTTGCATACTGTGTCAAATGGGTCTGCATAGGTTTGGGGATTTTTTTTTTTTTATGCTTTCTTACTGATTCATGCTGATGAGAGCTTTGTGTTTGGAGGCAGGTGAGCAGCTGAGGGGGTGGGAAGGCACCTGTGGGCTGGAAATGCGGTACACAGGTGGAAATTTCCTGACAACATAATGCACAGCAGCTGAGCTATGGCAGTTACCTGCAGAAGGATCAGGGGAGGCAGGTCTGTGATCAGAACCTACCCTCCGTGGTGGTGGCTGAGCCTTCTGAAGACAGGCTCTTGCTGAATCCAGAGAACATTTGAAAGAAATGCCAGAACAAAATGTTAACTGTGCTCTGCAGATTTCACATAGCTCATGGTACTAAGATTAACTGTTCAAACCATAATGAAAAAAAAATCCCAGCCTGTGATGTGTTAGGAAGGTATAAGTAATCGTAACCATCTAAAAAATCGTGGCATTCTACAAAAATGTTGCTATTTCTACAGGTTGCTGCGGGTCTATTACACAGCGTTTTGAAGCAGAAGAAGATGTTGAGAAATGCCCAACATGCATTGTCATACAGGCTTTCAGTAATACCTGATAGACACAGCAGGGAGTTAGCATCAGCAAATATCCATGCAAAGCACATTCAGTCTTTCTGAACCTGTAGTTTATCTATGCAAACTGGTGCCGAGTCCTGAAATGTCATCCTCCCTTCTTTAATGTGGCATTTAAGTGACTAACTCATCAGAGAAGCTTCTCAGCTGCAATATTAAAGGGAGGCCTGTCAACAAGACACTAGCTAAAACAAGCTACTTCAGTATTTTTTTTCATTACTCATTGAAGAACCTGTGCAATCAGATGGACAAGTAGTGACTGAGGAAATCCACTTTTTGGGCTATGTGGCTATACCTGCTATACCAATCTGTTCAAATTTGAATTTTTACAGTTAACTCTTTGAGGAATAATTATGTCCCGCACTGTTGCCTATGGCAGGAATGTCTCCCATTCAAGACTCACAATTTTTTCAGTTCTGAAGACAAAGGCATTAATATGTCTGTGCTTTTATTGTTTGGTCACTAGTTTGATTTGTCTGTAGAGTTGTGAGTGCTGAGAAGCTCTGCTTCTTTTCACACCCAGTGATTAACCAGGAAGCGATTTTGGATTAAGCACCAAACTCTCTGCACTTCTGAATCTCTTCACCCTTTGACTATTTAAATGAAAACAACAACAACAAAACTTTTTCAGTGTGAGTAATTTACGAGGAGATACTTTGTTATTAAACTTAAAAAAAAAAGTTTGTGAAAACCAGTGTGTTCCACGTACTTCAGCATGTTTCTGCAGTACCATTTTGGGGTTTGTATCTTCTTTGAGTCTTGGAAGGAAAAGTGTTTTGGTGAAAACGTGATTCTATACCAGATTTTATGATGCTATATTATAAAATCATGCAACGTGTGGACAATTTAGGAAAATCTTGATTTAGCTGCCCTGCCAGTATAGAATGCTATTTCAGAAGAAGCTCTTCAGAGGAAAAAAAAACCCTCCAGTGGTGTATTACTAAGTTCTTGCAAAAATAACGTTCGTAGAATTTTCATGCAGATACCAAAAGCATGAAGTCAGTGACTGCAGAATAGCATGTTTTATTCAGTTTGTCTTTGTCCGCCATCTGAGACAGAGGAAGGAAGTCGGAGTTGGTATTTTGAGCTTTCGTTAAGAGATTGCCCTTATCAGAAACTCACACCTTTAGCCCAGAAGTGAACACAATCTGAATGTAAAGGTGGTGCTGCTGCAGCGGTCTTGACAGACAGCATGACTGACGGTGGCCAGGCTCCAGTATTGGGGAAATGTGTGACAAGCAAAGGTCTGTACTGGTAAAAACCTTCTTGCTCCAGGCTGAGGGTAAAAAAAAAAATAGATCAGAATTTCAGACACTATAAGAAAGATTATTGGACTCTTAAAATATAGTCATCAAAGACAAAATTAATAATGAATGCTTGTGTGTTAACTAAGATGCAAGCAAATCATCTCAAGGCAGTTTCTGGGAAAACGGCTTACCAGTTGAGCGCAAAAGAAAGGGAAGGAACCAACAGCTGTAGAAAGAGTAGTTTGTGGAGCGTGGGTCCCTGCAGATGACCCAGCACACAGCACGCTTCTGCTCGAGGCTTCATCGTGGAGCATGGCAGCCCTGTGCTGCTTCCCTTCCAGCAGACAGGTATCTGAATGATGGAGGGTCAACGATTCAGTGACCCTTTAATGTAATGAGAGCTGAGAAACCAGCTGTGTATCCAGCTATGGAAAAATTGCCTTAGCTTATTCAACTGCTGTATGTAATAAAAATTTAGTACGTGCTTTGTGCTGGATAGCATGAGGAGTCCTGCTTAGTATTTAATGTAGGGCATTGTGCTGTCTTCATACAAATTGATAAAATACTCCAATTCATGAAGCGTTTTCTTGGCAGAAGTAGTAGAATAAGAGGACATGAAGGAGAACTATAGCTATGGACTGTTTTTTATTTTATTTTTTCAATTTTTTTGTGTCTTTTTGTGATTTACTTCAAAACAGCTTGGAGAGCCAGTTTTCATTATCTGGCCCATTTAAAGGTGGTGCTCGATTCTCCAGCTTCTGGATAGGGATATTTTGCCGAAACAGCAAATGGTCTTGTGGGAATGTGTGGTGCAATGGGAGTCTTTCTTTACAAGCTGTCAACATACCACAGCTAAAAAGCAGCAGAGTGCAGGGCAGTTTAGTTTGCTATGCAAAGGCGGCATGCATTCAGTAGTAATGGAAAATACTAACATTATTTCTAATAGTTTTAAGATATTATTTCTAAGAATTTACGCATTTGATGTCTCACGTTTTATATTATTCAGTTCTTAAGTCACATTCTTTTATACTAAACTTTTATGCATTTCCACTTGATGGAATTTTTTTCTTTAATAATTTCAGAAACTCTATATAGTCTCTAACATTTCCACAACAACTTGCATCGCAAGTTTGATAATGAGCTTGAGAATGGCTCATCAGTTAGAACTATTATTTGGTGTACTAGATGAGAAAATTAGTAAATCTTGCACGCCTGACACCTTGAAAAAATTTGTGTTTAACAAGATTAGCTTCTTAACCCTTAATGTCACAATTTGCAGGCCAATTTCATATAGTTGTAACCAGCTATATACCCGAAGGATTCTCCAATAAAGCATAGACTCATCTGGTTCTTGAAAAAGGCTGTTTGCATAAGAATTTGATACAAAGTAATGTAATGTGGTAACAGCCCCCAGCAAATATCTTACAAAAATAAACATGAAGGGGCAATATAGAACGTAGTTCAGATGCTGAACCAGACTTACTCTTGCAATATGGATATAAGGGCAAGATTTACTCACTTGTAAGACATGAGGTGCCATTTGCTTTCAGGGCTCTGCTGTCCTGGAGTGCAGAAAAAGAGCTGAGCTTGGCCGACAGTTCAGGTACCCATGGGACTGATAAATGGATTTACTTTTGGTGAGGTGAAAACAATGGTCAAGTAACTGGGCGTGTAACGGCTACTGGGCTAGAATATTTCTGTATGACTTGTTGATAAAAAAAAAAAAAAATCTATTTCAGCGTGGTAGTGCTGAACTAAAACGCTATTTTGTTCTTCTCACCGAATGACAGTATTAGAGGCAAGCTTGGTGTGAGCACCTTCGGTTGAAAGTAAGTTGTCATATTTGTACCCACAAGCTAGAAAACAAAACAACAGCACGTGATGGAGTAGCAAGTAATTGCTTCCAGTATATGCACATGCAGTGTAGACTTAAAGGATAGCATCGCTTTGCACACTTAAATTTCTGAAGAACATGTCTTATTGTTTTGGATTGTCTTGACACCCACCACGAATTTCCTGCACCTGAAATTCCTGTTGTCAGTTACTGGTTAGTAAAAGTGGGGTTTCTTGTTTTGGAAGGCAAAGCGAGAGAGGTGGGGAGGGGAAGAGATCATTTTTTTCAGGAACTTTTCCCTACAGAGAAAGGCTGTTTTGCTTCAAAATCTTGCTTTGGGCCATGGGGTACTCAAAAGTTGGCTGAGCTTGTTAGTGGCTGCTTGACTTTGCTCATCTTTCTTTCTTTGCCATGCTTCATTTAAAATAAATAAAAATGCTAATTTGTGGGAGTAGATTGTGACTCACATCTCAGTGACTGAGGAGGTTAGTGCGGGCAGCAGTGTGAATGGAGAAGATGCTTTTGAATAGATCCGACTGGCCATGCAAGTAGGATTTAAAAAATACCCTTGGAAAGACATTCCCTTGCTCACGACTAAAAGTGCAGCCAGTACCATCTCTAGGTTGCTCCCAAATGAGGTGCCTTTTCAGAAGCAAAATTTCATGCAATATTTCACGACAGGCGATCATTCTTCCTATTCCTTGCTCAATTGCTCAATAGGAAGCTTGCTGCCATTCTTAGGTTTGGGAGGGTTTTTCATCACACTGTTCAGAAGTGACTTCTTTTGCCACTGCTAGGTACGACCCCAAGGAAGCGGTGGCATCATGTCACGAGGCTGCTGTTGCTGCTTTTCTGGTGGCTTTGGGGCAAATTGGGTTGGTTTTACCATGTAGCAGGTCTTGGTGTTGGGTTGTAGCAGTTGTCCGGGTCAGCCAGGACTTCCAGCTGGTGGGACCAGATGAGAGGTTGCCACAACAAGGTTGTGGCTTTTTGTTTGTCTGTCTTAAGTTTTTTGGGTTTTTTTTGCTTGTTTTTCATCTTCTTTAAAAAATATTCTGGGGATTCTCCTTCGCCAGAAGACATACTCTCTTTCAAGACTGGTATGGTCTGAGAGTTATGACTTGAAGCTGAATCTGTGTTGGCATGATGCAGTTGCTTGTATTCACTGAAACACTGGTATGTGAGCTCACATCCTTGTTCCTTCCCAAGGTCATGTTTCTAAATTGCTTAATATTTGAAGAAAAAGCAAGTTCAGAGGTATGCAACTGAGTGTGTGTTCTTCATGAATATCAGGGTAGGATGGCTAAGATACTGTAGCACCACCTGCTATGCTTTTAATTTTGCTTTCTTTTCCAATTAAGAAAGTATAGCTAGATGGATGCGTTTGTTTCTCTCTGGGATAGTTCATATGATACAGATGCAAAGGGAAGTTAGTATTCCATAATTTATGTAAGTGATCTTTGACAGGAATTAATATTTATCAATGAAAGATAAATTTAGAGAGTTCACTGTTATCATCCCTTGCACAGATATGGGTGAGGAAAGTTTTGCCTGCTTGACTCATTCTAAAATTGAAATCTGTAAATTCAGCCTATAATCTTACTACAGGGAAGTATTACTATTAATATCCAAAGCCTATTAAAAAGGGATTTCACATCTTTGGAATTTATTATCAAATCTCAAAGATGTGAACCCCCTTTTTAATACGTTTTGGGCTTTTTAATCTCTCCGTCAGGAAATAATATTGTTGATGTGGTTTAATGATTGTGACATAAATTTTTCTTCACTTTCATGACAGTTGTTTTAAATTAGTGTTCTACCAGTTGCTTGAGGAGGTTTGTTGTGTTCTTTCTCTCCCCCTCCCCCCCTTTTTAATGGACAGATTTTTATGTAACAAAAATTTCATAGACACTTGGGAGCCCAGAAATCACCTAATTCATTGGAGAGATCTGCTATTTCCATAAGAATAACTTTTTTTTTCCTCTCTGCCAGTCCCATGAGTATTCAATGGCATTGGCACCCTGTTTTCCTTACTATGTCTTCATAATAAATTCTGTAATACCAGTAATGTACTTAGAAATACACTAAATGTACTTATTATAGCAACTGCAACTACGATTCATACAGTTTCAGTAATTAGCCATGCTAATTACAGTTGGGATGTACGATGGGAGATTGTGTGCTACATTAAAACTAGAGAAATTAAAACAGAGCCATTTTATGGAACTATTATGTTCTTTTGGGGACTGCAGATCTTAGTGAAGCATTAGCTAATTAAAAACACCAGGATAGTTCCTGAATAAACCATTAAAGCTAAAGGTTACTTTCACACTTGAGTGGTATATGTCAAAACATTTTTTTCCCCATTTGTAGCCCTTGTGGAATACAGATTTAAAAATACTGTGCACAAAAATTCTTCAGTATTACAATGGCACAAATCTATGCTGGTTAAGGGATCTTGAAAAGACTTTTCCTGTGTTGTCGATTTTCAGCTTCTCTTCCTGAAGGGTGGAGATACCTTTCAGGCATTGGCCCTGCAATTCTGTCCCCTTCCTGCTTGCTTCACCGCTCTCCAGCCAGGCTGAAGGACTGGATCCCCAACCTAGTAAGCAGGGCTGCCATCCTTAAACGTGGTCCTGAGAAACTGCTCTGAGATACTTGCCAGGGCTTTGCTGCTCTACAGCTCTCTCTCCTTAGCCTTCCTGAATCCTGGATACAGTCACTTATCCTCTATTACTAGATTAATCCTCTCCTCGGCAACAGGAGGCAAGCAAAGAAATTCAGGTCTTTGTAGAGGATTTTTAAAGCTACGATGACATTGACTCTTAGGAGAGGACCGAGATGTGCAAGCCGTAGTGTTGCAGAACAAAATTCTTTTGCCTTTACAAGGCTGCATCAGTGCTGGGACTGTGTTTCTAATATACATGATTAAAAAGCATCACATTTAGGAGATGAAGTGTACATGCAACAGATTTTTTTCACTGGCATCATGTAGGGTTTAAAAAAAAAAAAAAAAAAAAATCTGCCAAGATGAAGTCGTCTGCCTCCCGCTTATGGCCTGACTGACGATATGTCTTTCCCTATGTAATCAGTAGGCAGTAATCAAATCCCTCCTTGTAAGGTTTGAGTTTGCTTCTATTTGAGCAGGACAAGCGTTCATCTGTTCGAAGATTTGGGGAAATCTTAGTGGTACGTGACTCAGGCATGTTGTAGACCTCTGTAAAATGAACATCACTCAAATGCTGATTTATCTGCAGAAGTTCCATGACTTTATTGTTCACATTGTGGAAAAATCTGTTCCTACAATCTGGATACTAAAATACTCCTGCCTATTTTCATTGCTAATTCTTCTCTTCTTGCTTTAAATTTTACTGGGGCATAAATTTCCAACTGAGCACAATGCGGATGAGTGAGTAGGAGGGGCAGAGTGAAGGCTGTGCAGGTGGGGGAGTTATTTAGTTGCCAAACTGTCTTTCATGTCTTTAAGATTTCTCCACCTTTTTCAAAAGGACAAGTATATCTTTAAGAAAAGTAGAAGGGACCTTGCATTTGGAAGGGAAAGGTAACAATTAAAAGCATTAAGAAGAGGTGTATTGCAGCAAAAGAGATCAGAGCAGAAGTGTCTGGAGATTCATATTATAGAAGAGAAGGCTCTGTGTTGCCAAAAAGACTTTTCAGAAACTTCCATCTTTCCAGTGAATATTCTCTTAAGAAAATATATGCTACAGGTTACTTAAATTTGAAAAACAGTATAATTGACAGTCACAGACGTGCTATTTCCACGTTGCCAAAAAGTTTTTTGTTTAATTAGCCTTAATACTTTTTAATGTCCTTTCCAGCAATGTTAAATGTTGTTAGAGGTCATACTGCTAACTTCTTCAGTCTAAGAACAAGTCTCCTCATATGCAGAAGTTCACGATTAATCAGCTTTTCAACTTTTCAGGGTTTCAACATGGAAGGTTTAGTTTTCTCTGACAATAGTTATTTTCTGTTAGCATTGGGAAACGGGCAAGAGATCAAACTAGTTCTTTTAATGTTTTATGAATAGAGATAGCAATAGCAGCCTTAGCCATCTCGCAAGATACTTGCCTGCCCAGCAACTGACCAGAGCAGGGCACAATTTTCCATCCTTCCAAAAATGTACAGAAAAAGCTTTTGTGAGTCGTGTCTGCTACTGATAACTTAAAGTATTCAGAAAGCTGACAATTTATGCCTGGAGGAAAAGCATTCATGTTATGAGACAGCATACAAAGAGCATGAATTTCAGTCATTGTAATTCTGATTTGTGTAATTAGCTGTTACATATTTTTCAAATCATGTTTATAGAAGGAACACTCTAGGGAAGAATATTAATGATTGATCAGATTAATATACCCATTTTGTTGAAATAATGGGTGAAATTTCTATGGAAAATATTCTGAAGGGTTTGAATAGAGTGCTGTAGTGGAAAGCTTTGAAAAACTTGGTTTTATTCTGAAGGAATTGCTGCAGGAGCATATACATGGTACTCATTAGGGTGTTTTGATTGTTCAGCCAAACCTTGTACACAAAAACATATGCCTCAGCTTCTGACGCTGCCTGGCAGGTAAGAAATTGCAGTCTTCTGGTGAGAGAATTTCGTTATCTTGGGACAGGAGATGAGATTGCTCGCTGGAGCAATGGCTCTGAGCAGGAACGAAAGATCGTGAGAGAGGGGATTTGCAAAGACATTTGTGTGTGGGAAGGTCATGATCGGCATGGCTGTGTATTGTGAGCTTTCTGTCCCGTAGGGTCTTCTGTCTGCAGGTCAGCTGGCGTCTCCAAGAGAAAGAGTTGGAGTTGAGAGATGAGGAAGAATGTTTAAAAAAAACCGGCAGAATAGAAATGTAATAAATTTATAAGTCATAGTTGATGGGTCGATGTTATTTCTGAGCTGCAAGCTGGTTGTATTTTCCTTTCCTTTTTTTTTGTTTGTTTGTTTGAGGAGATAAGTAAGCAAAGACTGTTTGAGGAGGGGAAACGATTTCTTGTTTGAAAAAGAGAAGTAATATAAAAATACACCTCTGAAGTGCAGTCTTCCTCCCACACTATTTGAATAGCAATTTCGTAGTGGGTTTCCACGAGGAGCTGTAGATAGGTATTTGTTAGTATTTCCTGGTTACTGTCATTCACGTGTCAGGCAAATGAACATTAAGAAAGGTAGTATGCTCAAATAATCAAGAAACTTAAATCTGGGGTTTGAGCCACAAAATTTCAGTCAGCCTGTAACCTTTTGAGGCAAACTCATGATCTTGTTTCAAGTCAGTCTCTGTAAAGAAACACCCCAAAATTATCAAAGTATCACATATTGTTGACTGACTCAGCATTATGAAGTGGAAGCTTCATTACTGTCATCTGAGACCTGCCACTTTGGTATTTTTAAGACAGATCACTTAGCTGAACTGAATTAACTTTCTGCTCCATGCCCTCCGCTGCCTGTCCTTCAGAGTCACAGAGCAGAGATTGGATGGCAAACAGAAGGCGCTGGAAGGTGGCGGGGTGTTTTAGTTCTGTATTATACAAAAGGATAAGACAGTGGTTCTGTTAAAAACTTGAACAAAACCAAACCGCAACAAACAAACAAAAAACCCCCCATGCTGCAACACAGAAAAGGGTTTTGTCAGAGGTGCGTGAGTGACTATCTAATGCTGATCTGCCCTTTGGGAAAGGGATAAGGGTTAATTTGTAAGAAAGCGCATGTAACAATTTTGAAAAGTTAAAAAAAGCAAGCAACCAACCAACCAAAGAAAAAAAAACCACTTAAAAAAAACCCTCCTGGGGCTTTCCCCCCCCTCCTTGCTTCTATTTGTTTTTATGCAACTGACAGATTTTATGGCAGTTTTAACTCAAACCCATCAACCAGGTACAGAAGAGGAGTAGAAATCTGGCATGGGTGGAGAATAACTAGTAGGCCAGATGGTAGGAAACATAAAGCTACAGTATATAAGCAAAGAGAGAGTTTAAAAGAGATTATACTTTAAGTCAATAAACAAATTGGCAAAGGGAAGAGTCAGCCCTTTAAAAATAGAGTGATATTTCTTCAGAGAAGGTAGACATAGCTTTAAAAAAAAAAAGGCATTTTGTCTATCTTTCTAAAGGCAAGCATCAAAAAGCATCACTAAATCTGAATTTTCAAAGGTGAATAACAATATTTGAAACAGAAATGAGATCATGATAGGAAAAGGGATATCTAAAAATAAAAATGACCCAAAACTATTGAAATATCTGCATCTGGCCAAATTTTATAATATTTTGGGGGAGGCGGTGGGTCTAAAGAAAGTTGGGGGGGGGGTCTATATTCAGCGGGTGAGAGAGAAGTCCATTAAGGATGTTTCAAGGAACACTAAACTTTGTCTTGACATCTGAATTGCGAAGGCTCCACCGCTAAGTGGCTCAGGAAGAGGATTATCTTCAGAGCTGTGATTACCTAAACATCCAGTAATGTATTCATAACTGGTCATTTCTAGAGGAGCCAAACCTTTTTAAAATAGACACCAGGTAAGTGCCAGATAGTATTTCCTTCATGTAGTTTACCTGCGTGTTGCAAAATTATCACAGGATTGTATAATAGCCACATGGCTAATAATTGTGAGAAGGAGTTCAACTTCTTGATTAGATAAGTAAGTTTTACGATGAAAGATGCAGATTTTCAAGTGAAAGCAGATCATGAGGGAAGAAAATAAGTAGGCAGCCAAATGCAGTTCTAGAAGTAATTGCCTTCTGTACCTTCTGTATAATACCAGCTTGAATTTGGGGAGGAAGTTTATTGCTCCTAAGATGTCAGGACACTCAGTATTGGACTGAGGATAAAAGGGAGGAAGAAGTGGACAGGAGACTGAATTGCAAATGTCAGGCAACCATGAGGTGGAAACAAGGGAAGGAAATGAGCAGTGATTTCATTGCTTACGTGCTATGAAATGTTCAAGCGACATCTGGGGCTCTAGGGACTCAAGCAAAAATAAGATCTTCAGAATAATGTTCACGTGGGGAGCAGGGTGAGAGGTGGGGAAAGAAACAAAAGGCTTTTTATTAGCAAGATAGTTACGGGCTGTAGTTGACATGATTTTTTTGAGCAGGGCGCAAAGGTCTATTAATTTGGGTATGCACTGTAATTTGCAGTGTTCAGTTTATCTCACCTTGTTAAAGCAAAATAACTTATACCTATGGGTACTAAAGGCCATTGGAGGGAAATCAGCCCTTTATAGACACTCTGGAGTTTACTGCTTCTAAAAAGCAAATATTTTCTGGTGATATGGTGGCACTGTCCTTATGAATAGGCATTTCAACGTGCTTAATCCCATTCTTAGCTCAAACATGCTGACAAAGAAAATACATCTTTTAGGAAAATGAGGTAGAAATGGGCCTCTGGTTTGGCTGTTTGGTTTTACTCATTGACTGAAGAGGATGAGTTGGAGAAAGCTGAGAAAGGCAGGAAAGAATCAGCATGACAGCAGGTTTTGATTTCATTAACACAAATTAAAGGCACTGCAGCAGGTGACCTTGCTCTTTTTCTTGTTCCTGATTTTTCTCATGCATTGTTTGGTTTTCTCATGTATTCTTTGGATGGCAAGAGAAGGAGGAGGATGCAGAAAGAGTTCCCTGGGGTTTTGTTGTGATAATGCAAGTGCCTGTGCTGAGCGACATACGAGAGACATTCTATCAGGAGATATAAAATCCTAGTGTAATCTCACCACTGGAAGCCCAGGGATTTGTTCAGATGTGGGAATTTGTCATGAGAGGAAAAATGAGGAAAACATTAAGCTAAGAACAAGCCAGAGGGCAAGGGAAAATGAAGCTTCTTTAAAAGCAAAACCAAACCACCAGGTGGAATTTGTTCTTCAGATTTTTCAGCCAGGTAGAATATGGGCTCTGTCAGTAAAAGCGTCAAAAGAAAAGCAATCCAACCTACTGATATGAAAAAATAAGGCCTAATAAAACATTAAATTGACATTTGGAAAATTATAAAGAAATGTGTCAGGGACTGCTGAAAATGGGACTGTTCCTGTAAAGTTAAATGGATGCTGACATTAAATACAAAGGCTAGACTGATCATTAGGTGCAGAATATAAAACTGATTTTGTAGGTAGAGCGCAAAATACCCACTTTGATTTACTCCTCAGAATTGTGATCTGACAGATTAAAATGGAGTGATAAGAAGATTGCTTTTTCCAATGCAACATCTGTACTTCGTATAGAAAGCTTGAGACTAACATTTGTCAAATGTAATTCCTGGTATAAAAGGCAGGTGTCAATAATGGAGCATTGAGAAGCTGCATGATTTAATATTGCAAATGTCTGAGATTTTAGGCAATATTTAAAAATAATAGGAGGATGAGGTAATCTGGAAACGTGAAGTTAAACTTCTTTTGGAATGGTCAGAACCCATGGGGTTAAACCCTGGTGGAGTTTAAGAAGTGATGGTGAAGAAAAAGGGGCTTAAGAAGTGTTCTCATTGTAAGGTGGGAGTGCCATCTATTTTAAGATTTACCACTGAGGTAGTGCAATCCTAAACTGTCAAAGTATTTAGTTTGGAGTTTATATTGGTGTATTAGTGGACTGAGGAAAGTTGCATGTACTTGAATTGGCTTGCTGAAGTCCCACAAATTGTAATATTTGGGAGGCAGTAGACCGTAAAATTGGAGAATTGATATTGCAGCTTCATTCAAAGAATGCAGACTTGTGTGAGGAAATTCGAAGTTTCTATGGGGCTTGTTTTGAAAAGAGAACTAATGGCCTACACTTATTTTATTGGGAGAGAGCATGCAAAGCATCTTGGGGCAAATCGATGAAAGAGGCTGTGGGTGTCCCTGCAGCGCTCACAGTCTTAAAGGGTGAATAACCAGGTTCAGCTATTGGACAGATCAGCAGAAAGTTAACTCCTTAATAGCGTGAGTAAAGGGCAGGTGTGTGTATATTTACATTTCCTTAAAAAGGAAAAGAAAATGAGAATTAAATGACTCGGGCATCCAGGTAAGAAAAGATAATTATAAATAGAATTTTAAAGAGCGATTCAACCTGAAACAAAGGCTCATGCTGCATGGGCTAGCTGTGAGGTCGGGAGCACGTCTCTGCAGCAGTGTAGTCATTTCAGTCTGTGGGCTGTGGCAGCTCTTGGGTCACTCTGCTGACTCCCATTTGTTGAGGTAAAGAGGTCAAGAGTATGAACACATCTCAATAAATTTAATCTGCCATACAAAGGGACCTAGAGCATCAGTGTACTCTGCTCTTAGCAACAAGAATGGGTTATGAAGAAGTGTCTCTCTGAATTCATCACAGTTTAGCCAGCTGGCAGTAGTGCTGCCATGGAGAGGGAAGCGGAGGAGAGCCTGGGCTGGTCTGTCCGTCGACTGTTCCATACCCAGAGTTGGGGCTCTCTCCACTTCTGGTTAGGAAATTGGTAGGGCTGTAAGAGTAATTAGGAGTCTGAAACGTCCCAGAGAATTATTTTGCATGAGGTGTAAGTTGAACCATACTGAGTTTCATACCATGTACAATATTTCTTGTTGGAGAATTTGTTCAGCTCAGCTCAAAGACAGTGCAATGGATCAAAGTTTGATGTCAAATCTATAGCTGGTGAGTTGGTTTGGTGGGTCATCTATAACACACGGTGTGGCAAGTCAGTAAGTTTCCAGCATTCTTGCAGTAGGTCTTATGTCATTAGATAGATTCTCTTAATAAATTTGCGTTGAAGATTTAGCTTAATAAGGAGCAATCAGGGGTAGTTTAAATACGACTCTTAAAGATGTGGATTTTTTTTCCTCTGATGTGCTTTTTCTGAGATTAGCTGCATTTTTAATTCCTCTCTGTCTGATGTCATGGCTTCCAAAGCAGAGGGAAGGGTATGTTGGTGCATTCTTGTGCTGGAAAAATTAGGGCAATTTCTCTCAATGAGAAAAATGATGTAGATGTGAGACCCTCCAAGGGGAGGAATTGAGTCCAGGTATTCCAGGGTGAGTGCTTTAACTATTAGGTTAACAGCAGAAAATATCTACAGCATTGTTGAAAGAAAAATGTTTTAAGTTATTTTGAGCTCTTAACTGGAGTGCATAGCTGGATTTTTGCTGCTCTTTTGTGGTGTGAGTTCATATAGGTGTACCTGCATCGCTCTTCGAGTACACACAGGGCTTTGCTTGTCTTCTGAACGTAAACGTGGCTCAACCCAACAAAGCAATTCCCTTCTAAAGAAAATCCATGGAATTTTATTGACTAGGACTGGTTATTCGGGAATTAGTGGACTTGTTATTCAAGCTTGTGATAGATGCATAAGAAAAAAATTCAGAGAAAAAAAAAGAAATCCCCAAGTTGGATCATGTTATGTTAGACTAATGTTTTATTAGTGACACACTACAGGAAGTTAATTTGTTTAAAATACAGCTATTAATTTTGACTCTATTCCATAAAAAATAGATTAATAGCTCTGCCTTAAAGCAGCTTGAAAAAACGTATTAATCTTGTCACTTCCTCCTTCCCCTTGCATTGTAATGTTTTAATGTGTCTGCTATGAATGTTTTTATAACATTTATTTAAAATAATTTGATATGATACAGCAGTCAGCTGCCACAGTAGTGGCAGCACTATTCCTGTATTTTCAAACTTCCTTTTAAATTCTGAGGTATGTACCTGGTTTTACTCTCTCTCCAATTTAACAGTCTAATGGTCATTGTAAAATGGTTGTGCTTATTGTAACAAGTAGGGAGGTAACTTTGTCATAGGAAAAAGGTGTTTCAATTCTTACAATAAATCAGTGGAGTCACCTAGTGCCTAATCCTGGAGAGTGGGTACAGCACAACCTGCTTTTCTGTTCAGCATGGTCTCCAAGGGGTTTATTTAGAATCATTGCATGTGACAATTCTTGTGAGCATTGTCCTGAAAAAGGGGAAAAGACGGTATTTTAATGCAGACTCCCCCACGGTTAAATAGGTAGTGTCTGGTAACATCTGTTGTCCTTAATGCGGTTCGGAAAGTTCACAGCATTTTCTGACATGATAAAAGAAAAGAATCCGTCAAAACAAGCAGGTAGATACGTTTTATTTCGATAAGTTTTTTTTTCCTCATTGGAAAGTAAAACATAGCAAATGACAGGTGGGTGGAAAGTATCAGTAGATCACGCAAGGCCGTACATTAGCAGGTTTGTAAAGCTCTGCTTTATATTTGGACATTTCCATTAGCATTTACTTCACATAATTGTCAGGCTGTACCCATCTGGAACTAATCTGAAAATCAGAGGTTAACGGTCACAAAAGATGACTTGTACCAATTAACTGGAATATGTATAAGTTCAGTCTCCATGTGAGTTTCTATCATAAATAATGTTTTTCACTTATCTGGCACTGACTAATAATAATAATAATGATGATAATAATAATAATAATGTTTTAACTATTAAATTATTAACATAATTTATATAACTAATACAGATACAGTCAAAATTTTTAAAGATTGCTATTTGTCAAAGGATGCCTATTCTCTAAAACATATTGTTTTAATCTTGTAGGAAAAAAACCAGATTATTTCAGGAACATCAAAGCCATTGTAATCTCTGTGTATGGGGATTTACTCTATTGAAGTTCCTGCAGTGGAACTCCCTGCCTTTGTTAGACTATCTGCCTATTTGTATGTTTATAGGAAATAATAACAAAACTGTGAATCATTCTCCTTCCACTTGCACTTTTTTCAAGTTTCATTTTCAAGCTGTAAGATAGCAAATTAATTGGATGTATTTATTGATGTGAAAGTCAATGTCATGATGGCAATTGGCAATTTGTTAAACTTTCCCAAGTGCTCTATTGCTGAAAAGTTTTGAAGGCTTCCCTACACTGACATGATTAAGAAATGCATCAAGAGGTCTAGAAGAGGACATCATCTCTCCTGCCTCAAACACTTTGCTTTCCCAGAATTTGCTTTTGTGCTGCAGTGAATAGGTGTTACGCGCTGCTCCTTAGCGTAATCAAATGTGTGTGCTTCATGAAGGAGATTGATTCATTGCTGAGCCTCTGAAACCTGCACCGAGCAACCTCTTAGGATGTTGTGCTGTGGGAGACACGGAATTTGATTTCACTTTCTCACATTTGTTAGCTGCTAAAATGTAGAAAACAAGACGTGTCAACCATGGCTCTAGGCAGATTTCTGTAGTTAATAGAAAACCTAGACTTCACAGTGTTTACTGAAGCACTGAATTAAAGAAATCTAAATAAATGGGTTATTATGACAGGGTGAGGGGAACTCTTAAGCCTAGGGAAAATACTTCAAGTGGGTGTGGATACTCTCACTTCACATTGATGATCAAGTGATGCATGAATCTTTTTCTACTGCAAACATATCATGAATTATGTTCAAGGAGGAAAATATACTATATATGTGTTGCTTTTCATTCTCTTGAAGTGTAAACAAGATGTATTGAACTGGAAGACTCTGTATCTTCATGTTTAAACCAAACCTTTGGGATTTGGCAATGTTGTTAAGTGACTTGGGAAATGCAAGAGGCATCTTTTATTCCAGAGAGGTCAAATTATCCTGGTTTGAGCACTTCTGATGCCTTTTCTTTGCAATGTTGACTGCCAAGATGCATTAGCATAATTATCATAGAATCATTTAGGTTGGAAAAAACGCTTCAGATCATTCAGTCCAACCGTAAACGTAACACTGCCAAGTCCACCACTAAACCATGTCCCTAAGCACCACAGCTACACATCAGCTCTCCAGGATGTGTGCAACATGCTTAAATTTAAACTGCTTGCCATTAAACCTAGTTACTTGTTGGAAGATATTCTGGGGGACTGACTCCTCAGCGTGGTCCCCGATGGATGTGAGGCTATTCATTTTTCTTCAATGTAGTGGTGCTGTAAAGTGGTTTGCTTCCTTGCTCCTGCAGAAGGGCAATCTCACAGGGACTAATAAGGCCTGGAAACTGGAAAAAATGTGGTGGGATTAACTGAATCTTTGTCAACAATTTGCAAACCTTGCTCTAGTTTTTGGAGGATGGAGGATCTGGCCAGTTCAGGTTTTTCCTCACAACAGAACAGGATCTTGCCACTTGTGAGGCTACCCAGCGGCTCAGGTTTGCCGTGCTGCAAAAGCTATGTGTTGGGCATGTATGCCCGAGCTTCTGGTGGAGAGAGGACCCTGTTTGCTGAGTCAAAGCAACATGAATGTCCTGTGTGCTTGTTAAATGGTCAGTGCATTGACCTGATTGATCATCTGATGCTGATTGCTCAGCAGTATCTGGCATGTAGGGTGTGGGAGCGGGATGAGAGGTGACAGTGTCATGCTGCATTTCAGTTTGGTACGGACAGAAGGAGTGAAACTTGTAAGAGACCTCACAGTCCTGCACGTATCCGTATTGGCTGTGTTTGGGCTACTATATTTTGCTAATTATCTGTCTGCAAGTTTTGTGTCTCTAGGTAGAGAAATGCATGATACACTTACAGCAGACTTAATATGCTTGTCAACAGGATGAGGTTTGGTTGGAAATCCGTCAAGCGTGCACGAAGATTTTTACGTGCACAAAGTAAAATCTTGAACCGGGTCCCAGATAAGAAAATGTCCCTTTATCGGTGTAGTTCAATCAAGTCAGCAGGTCTAAAGGTAGAATGAAAGTTGTCAGGTAGATTGGCAGGAGTTCTAAGCATGGCCATTTATAATGTAAATATTTACATAACTTCTGATACAGAATTGCAAGAGTTTTGCATTTGTAACCAAATTAGGAGTATCTCAGGCTTGTTTGTTTTTTTGAAATACCAGCCTTTATAAGGGATTTTTGGGCTTCATTTTAGTGTTATGATGACTTACCAAAATTGACCTTAGTGGGTTGTTAAAAGTCCACCTACGTGAAATACACAAAGCAGCTAGCAGATCAAGTCTGTCCAGTAACAAGGGCAAGCTTAAAATATTGTAACACGGAAGTACCATTACTATGATGGATTTTTACTATCATTCTTGTGCAAATAGCTGCGTAAAGCACAGCGCTGGGTCACCTTTGAAGAATTTCTGTTGACTTTCATGGGAGACATGATTATGTAAGAAGGATTCCAAATCTCTTTACTTAATTTCTAAATATCTGTATCTTGTTTCTTATTTCTTTGCTTTTCCAGGCTCATAGCAACTTAACAGTAGTCTGTGATAGGCATTATTTGGTCTGTTTCTTTGGTTTGGTCTTGATCCTGTAAAGATGACTATTGCTGTTAACAACTGTATGCATTTGAAAGAACCTAGGGCACGTTCTTTTTTCTGACAAAAAATTTAGTATAGCAGTGTCATGTTTTTGTACAGGACTTCAAGGTATTGTGACAATGCAAGTAGAAAATCATAATTTACAAGAAGGAAACTGAAGTATTTTTGAGAGTTCAAAGCCCATCATTTGTCCATCGATGTCTCCTCCTGTCTCCATCTATGTCATACTGGTGACAAAACCAAGGAAAACTTTTAATGATTCTTTTGCTGCAGTAATCATGAATCATGGCATGTGGCACTGTTGGCTGTTACTTGTACGTAAATAGTAACTTACACAGCTACAAGTAAGAAAACAAGAACTGATAAGAATTTCTTGATATGCGGCGTGCTTGCATTTCTCCTTAGGGAAGAGAACCTTGTTGTAATTACTAGAATACATAGCTTTAAAGATGCATAATTTATTCATGATCCTTCATTTCACCTGTGCACACTTTCCCCTTGCCGTTTGCTAACTGTGCCCGTCGGTAGCATTTGCAGCTTGCTTAGCAAAAGCATTGTAGCACACACCAGGTCTTTTGCTGTACCTCTGTCCCTCGTCTCATATTTACACACTTTCTACCCAAATGCAGTAGGAACAGTTTCCAGGTGCTAGCGTTGGCCTTGATTAGGAGTATTAAATTAAGTTTTTATTTAACTTCAGTTCTGACTTATCAGTCAAATACAGGATTTTGGGAAGAACCAGCATCTGTATCCCTACTTCTGTCCACCTCACCAAGAGAAGAGTAACTATGCATCCTAGAAAGCACTGCGATACTGTAAATTATTATATATACACAGTGAGTGCAATGTTAACATAGTGATTAACAACCAGCTGGCATTTTGCCCTTCAGTTTTGCTGCATAGACTATTAAGAAAATGCTGAGCAGATTAGATTACTAAATTATTGAACTCAGAATACAATCCAGATTCTTATACNTACATTAAGCTACATTTCTTTTTCTGGGTTTCTTTGTGTGTCATGTACTTCAGTCAATAGCAAATAGTGTTTTAAATACCATCCAGAATGTGTCTTGGTTTTTGACCTTGGCTCGTATTTCCAAAGATGACATCATGAGTACAAAATAAATTGTGCAGTGCTGTGGCATTAACAACCTCATTTTGTGAGTTAAATAAACCAAGAACATGTTATTGGTTATTCAGTTTAGACGTTTTCCATCTGAGTTCCAGTAAGGTACAAATGTGTGCCTTTGCCTGCTAAACTCTCTATTGGTTTATGATGTCTCCAGTTTATACAATCCTTTGATCTGTATTTTTATTTAGTAAAATTGAATAGAGCTAAGGCAAGTTTTTTTAAAAAAAAAAAAAAAAAGTAAAAACCAGGGGGGATAAAAAGGGAAAGAATTTCCCTTCCTGTAGCATTTCAGGTAGGTCGCCCTGTCACCCAGGTTTCCTAAAGATTGTGTCATGGAGAGCTGTTGCCTGTTTTTAGGATGACCTTAATATTTCACACTTAGGTACCTGAAATTCCTATCCAAAACAGAGCAATGTCTCCCTTCTGATATCACTTTCTTTTATGGTCATTTTAGCCAAATGAGCTTCTGCTAAGTTTGTGTAGCTGGAAAAGGAGGTTTTCCTGCTGAATAGGTAAATCCCATTTACTCAGACTTTCATACACAACTTCCTTAGCTGTTATTTGAGAAACAATTTGAATTATTCAAGAAGGATGGAGAAGTCATACCCTGAACATTGAAACCATGGCTAAATTCTCTAGTTTCCCAGAAATCGGTGAAAGCTTGGCAGTGATAGGGTCACTGTCAGGACCCCGACTGAAAATCATTGCAGTTTAGAACAAAGGTGCTTTGGGGATAAGTGCTTAAATCACTGGAGTATTTAAACTCCTGCCCCTGTATTACACCTCAGTCTAGGTGGTTTTTTTTTCCCCCATGTCTTATTGTAGGTTTCAGATGAACAAGGACAAAAATGCTTAGAGTCAGCTGCTTGTCCTTCTGATGTGAGCTCTTTACATCAAGTTCATTCTCCTTGAGCATATTTAAACAGCTGAAAACCACAATTTTACAACCCCCCTGCTCCAACCAGACCAAAAAAACTTGCTGTTGAACTTCATACATATTTCGCCTTTATTTACAGAAGTTATTTTAGAAAGGAGAAGGACCAGGGAAGCGTAGACACAAAGAACCAGCTCACTTAATTCTTTTATCATGTTTGGTGTGGTGAAGGCCTGGTGTCAGCAAAGACGTGTTTGGAGATTGGCAGGTCACCAGGCAGAAGTAGAGCATCACTTACATTTGTGATTTTATAAACTGTAGGGTAGGTTTTACTTGGTGTCATTCTACCTGAAGAAGAAACTTCTTCCTTGTCTTGCTTCACTCTCATTTGAACAAACCCACGCATTCGGTGCTCTGTAGCAGTAAACTGATGCTATTTCTTAAAACCTGTTCTGCTGTCTGATCCTCTCCTATACTCTCTTCCGTTTGCACTAATTTTCATGCTTCCATTGTAAGCTTTTGTGCTGTCCTTATGTCTATGACATAAACTAGGCTTCTTGTTTCACAGCTGACTATGGAGCTGTGTCTTCCAGCATCTTCCAGTGTCTTCCAGAATATTTCACGGGGTGGTCTCTTAAATGCCATCTAAAAACTACCTGTAGTTCAGAAGAACTGCAAAACTAGAGCTACCAATCCCTGAAATACATAGAGAGAAACAAGTCAAATTTATTCTGTTCAGGTGAATGCCTCCCCATGAAAGTTGTTATAGTCATCAGGGGAACTACTCAGTAGTTGAAAGAAATTACTTTTACTAAACACCTTAAAGATCTTCAGTGACTTAGTTACCAAAAAAAAAAAAAAAGCAAGCAGTAGTGAAAAGTCCTTGTGCTATCTTTTTAGCAGATTTCCAAAGAGTGTAAAAAAGGATGTGTGTCAAAACCTACAATTTTGAGACTCTAGCTCAAAAAACCTGCTGAGGCATATCCTTGGGTTTTAAACCAGAAGAGTAGTCCAGTTGAAGTTGGTAAATCCCCTCCTTCTTGGCAAATCCTGCAGTTATAGAAAAAGGCCTAAAAAAATACAAACCTTGAACTCAAGAACACGGAAATGGGGGAACATAAAATGTTATCATTTGCAAAACTATTACTCTGCTATATGTTACACGTTGATTTACCAACGAGAAGAGAAAAAAAAAATGCATTAGATTTATGTGATAATATCCTACTAGTAACTAGAGAAACTTCACTTTTTATTAGAAACAGTTGATGTAGATATTCCTTATGTTATAGTTTTCAATTCTTTTTCCTTAACCTAAAGGGAAGAAGATGGTGAGCCAGGGAGCAAGGTAGGGTGTTCTAGCATGGCATTTGCTTGCCGCTCTCTTCCTCTTCCTCCCTGCCCCGATGAAGCAGTAGTCGTGGAGAAAGCAGAGTGGAAAGCAGTGAAGACAAGCTGCAGGGAAGAACAGGGTGGGTAGCGCAGGGAGCAGAAGGAAAGCGACTCTGCGCTGATCTTTTAGCAGTGTGCAGCACTCCAGCAGCTTGTGCGGGAGTGGAGTATTGAAGCTATTTTTAAATCAGAAGTATCACAGTGAAATGCATTTAATTCATCGAAAAAAGAAAAAAAAAAAACCTCTTTTCTCAAGCTCCCTATCCCAAGTAGTATTTTAGACGAGCTCTAGGGATGGAGGTATTTTGCCTGGGAAATGGCAGTTTTAATGCAATGACCTCAAGAAACCTTATCTTCCTGTAAAAAGCATTTGCCTAAGCAAAAAAACTCCAAACAAACAAAAAAACCCCCACTTCAGCAGTTTTTCTTCTTTATCTAAATGGTTATATCATCTCCACTATGAGTATGGGGTTTTTTTTTTTCTTTTTTTTAATTCCATGCAGCTGCTGTAATATTACAAATTAATATCCACGGAACAAGCCATTATCACTTGTGTAAGAGTGGCCATTGACTTCAGAAGGAGTTACAAGCTAGGCACTTGGTGTGTTATGTAGGTAATCATAAGGCTGTTTGAGGGCATAAATGTGTACAGAAATGCAAAGAATATTTGCTTTTATGGTTGTGGGAGCAAATAATATTGGAGAAGTGTTTTCTACAGAAGTGGTAAAATAGAAGAGCTCTTGTAGGTTTACATTGTTCTGGGTATTTGGACAAAAATGTGGCTTTTAAAATGGAAGATTGGTTTGTCTTTAAAAATATTTTTGGCTGAGTGGTCAGTTTATACAGGGAGTTGTACCCTATGGATACTGTTTATTTTCTTGGTATAACTTGCAAATATATTTTGGAAGCATATCCTTGTTTCATAGCTGAATTTCACAAACTGCTGAAGTTTTGCCTGTAAGGCTGAGATGTTTGCTACTTTATGAGGTTTGCCAGACCCTGGTGTTAACATCAGACTCACTGCCTTGTAGTGGCTATCACCGTCGCCTTGTAGTGTGCACACAAGAAGCTCCTGCAACCCTGCTATGGAGCAAACCTCAGACTGATTAAACAGTGTAATGTACTCATTCATTCTTATGTTCAGAGAAATCTTCAAGCAGATGGGAAAGATGAATGGGATTAGTCACTTTAAACAAAAAGCACTAATGAGTAAAATGTTTTTTTCACAGGCATGAATGTAACGCCACCAGTTGTAGAATTCAGAGTGTTGTCAGCTCAGGAAGAACAAACTGATGCTGTAATTTTGCTTGAGAGACCAGGGAAAGAAAAATTGATTAAAATAATGCTATGGGGATCCTGGTGTTCTTGCAGTAGGTCAGACGGAGTCTTCTGAGTCAATATGTTTTCTCTCTGCATGTTCCTAAGACATCAGACTGGTTTTGTAACAGACTATTTGTTCTACACATTTGTGGAGGCTGAAAGCTCGGCATAATATATATACTGCAAAATGAATATTTTTCTATGAATGAGAACTTTTTCTTTAGCCTTTCTTATTCCATCTAGCTTTCCTTCATCAATTTGTGCCGTATAACCTGAACCAGAGGTGTGCAACAGCATCCTCATACTATTCCTCTTTTTAATTGACTGAAAACCCTTTTCTTTAAAACTTGGAACCTGTAACAGCCAAGCCCTGCTTGCCCTCCCCAAGACTCTGCTGTTCCCCAGTGTCTTCAGTTTGTGCAGTGGGACTCTTCTCGACTATAATAACTGTTCTGTGGTGTTTCAAGAGCATTGCGGAGTTGTTTTGCTGGGAACATGTGTTTGTGTAGTATTGATTTTTGTTGTTGCTTTTAAGCTTTGGGAACTAGTTTGATGCTAGGTGGTTTGGTTTTGGTTTGCGGTTTTTTTTTTTAATGCCTGTAAAGATAACGGGCATTTTCCCAAGCCTAGTGAAATCCAGTTAGAAATAGGAAAAAAGGTATCTGGAATAGGATTTAGGCCTCTAGTGTCTTAGGTCTCGAAACGATAAGAACAGTTGTGCCTTTTGTAATTTTTCTATAACAATGGGGAAAAAGTGTTTCTTACTATCTTACAAAAAAGGTTTTAAGTTTGAGCCTAAATACAAAGATAGGCTGGTGAACTTCTCTACAATTACAGCTTCAGTTTTGTATTCCGTAGGTTTGCAGAGGTACAAACTATTAGAGCACTTGGGCAATTTTTGTGCTACTTTAAACTACAACTAGGGTACTTCCCCCAAATAATTTCCAAAATGCACTTAGATGTCTCATTTTGCCATTTTATGAACCTGTAGAGTTTCAGTAGTAGAAGTCCAAGTTAGAGACCAATCTTTGAAATTGTGGCATGTACCCTGAATCAACAAAACAGGTACACTTTAGCTGCTTCCTAAATGCAGCATGTACCACAAGTACTATGCTGAAGAAGGGCTGCAAGGGATTTCCTATGCTCTCTTCTGGAATATTGTGTTGTTTCTTTGAGATGGTACTTTATCAAAAAGATGACTACTATCTACTTAGGAAAGAAAAATCCTTAAATCATGGAAAAAAGGAGTTTTACGTTACAGGCTGTAGTAAACGGATATTGGTTATATTTTAATAGGTAAAAACAAAGCCTGGTTGGGGTCACAGTGGAATAATACTTTGAAAAATATCAGTCAGTTTAAGGTTTCTAGCAATTGGTATCCAGAAATAAAACTCTACTTTATTGTTGAGATTAAACTTCCAGAATAACATCCTCGTGCATGGGTAACATTTCAAACAAAATCTCAATTTAGTCATTTCACTTTAGAACGACTTCTTATCTTACTGTCTCTGGCTCTTCTGCTTGTAATAATTTCCCTTTGGTTCGGTGGTGTACCTGTTAGTGTTTACTTCGGATTCGCTCTTGGTTGTATACCCAGTTGGAAAATGAAAGCTGCTTGTGGAAAGCAGTCCCAGCAGGCAAAACCATACAAATCTTGTACGCTCTGAAGGTGCCTGGGCTTGTTCCCCCAGCTCTGCAAAGTGGCCAGCACAGATCCGAAACGTAATTTTCCAGCTAAGAGTGTTTTTGCAGTCTTGACCTCCAGTGTGAAGTCGAAAAGACCAAAGCTGGACAACTCATTCAGACTTCAGCTCTCATTCAAACTGTCATTAAGTTTATAGAGGTAAACGGTGTCAGCTGGGGAGTGAGACAGAGTTTTGGTATGAGTCTGCACTTCCCACATACCACATCAAGAATTCTGCTTCCAATAGCATGCAGCAGCCAGGAAGCATAGTGAGCAACTGGTACAATTAGGAATATTTTTTCTGTAGTGACTGGGGTTTTTTGTTTCTCTGTAGCTTTTGGGGGTGCATCTTTAATTGTAATGCTTCCATTTAGAAATGCATTTAGCCAGCATCAGTGCTGTCCTTCAGCTGCCTCATTAGCGCTGGCTGTTGCAGCGATGCCAATAGCAAATGACCAGTGGTTACAGCAGGGAGCTGAGGGCTCTCACTGCTCTCCACAGACTTATTGCCACGTTTTCTCGTGCAGTCCTCTCTGCATCCACCCATTGGATCCTGTCTAATCCATAAATTATAAACTGCTCTGTGAGATAGGGATTCTGCTTTGTGCAGTCTACGCAGTGCTTCCTACAACAGGTCCTAATCAATTACAAGGATTTATAAACACTATTAGAATTCAGGTCCATGAGTAAAGGAACTTCTTTTGAATAAAAACTGGGACAAGTATGCTCAGTGGGCAGTACTGAGAAGGCTAGGCTAAATTCCTGACAAATAGATTATTTCAGATATCATCATGTCCTATTTTTTTTCTTTTATTTATTTTCATTTTTTTTCTCAGACTGAAAATTCATAATGTCACCAGGCACTCATCCGCCTTGTGCCTCTGTAATGTACACACCTCTGTGTGCTATCAGCGGCCTTATACTCTTTGGCTTCTAATCACGCAGCTCCAGTAATGAAGATGGTCAGCAGAACAGAGGATTTGGTGCAAGTTATGAAGCACCAGTCAATTAATATGCTGACATATTACTGGCATTTCTTTCAAGGCTAGAGATGGATGAACTGAGAAGGCAGTTGCATAATGATTTTTGCCGTCTCCTACTTTGGAAAGCTAATGTCCAGAAATTTTTAAATTAGGCTGCAGCTGCCTATCTGTGATGTGAAGTGTCAGTAAGTTTTCTCACAGTTTACTGCGTATGCTTGTCAAAGAACTTTATCAGGTTTTAATATATCCATTGTTTTAGAAGACAACATCTATAGCCTTTGGGTTGAACAGCTTCTGGTTATTTCTCGTGAGTTGCCTTTGATTTCACACTACTGGAGTGAAGGCATTATGCATTAATAGCAAAGCATTTATCTACGATGTCACTTATGCTTTGGTAAGCCATTGTATTTATACTTTACAAAATCACAAGATAATTTATATATGTCACAGAGGAAATAAGCTTTTGTGTCATGTTATTTCTCTGATTAGATCATGAATTACAGCAAGCAGGCACAGATTTTAGGCAGGATGCTTAGAAAATAAAGCAGAAGATCTTTATCAAGGAAATCAGTGTAGCATTTGAGATATTACTTGTTTTCTTCAGCACAGGAGATACTATAATTTAAAGCTTTGACCATAGACCTTAGAGCTGTAACTGTGGAAGTGTGATTCATACATAGCAGAAACCATCAAAATACTGGAGAAAGGGTCCGTGTCCAGCAGTAGAGTCTGGGGAGTGAAGACTGTAACTGTGCTCCTGCGGGAGTTTGCTCCTTTTCACTTCAGCACTGTGCATTTGGCCCTGGAAAGGCACTTAGGATTAATCTGCTAGTAATACTTTATAAACAAGGGGATTATTTTAACAACTGAAAGAATTAGAATGAAAGGCTCTTTCTGTTGCAGTCCTAAATTAAACAAAAGGCAAAGAAAATCCTTGAATGTTATTGATACTTACTATTTAATTATATTTTAAACAAGCTGAACTTTTTAGTCACTTAAGGACACATTCAGAATATCTTTACAAAATAGTAACAGTTTGTAAAATGTAAGCACAGTATTTCCTCTCATAATATTGTATGTAAATGTGCTATTGGGCTCAGTCAGTTAGAACATTTACTTAGTTCATGTGGTCTCAAAACATGATTTAGAATATTAATGCCAATAACCTTTCTGATTTAAAAGTATTTTTTCTTTTGTTTTTATTAAGAGGCTTATCTACTGGCAAGTTTAAGGTACGAACTTCTGGTGTCAAAGAATATAAAACCCCCTCTCTTAGTAAAGTCTGATTTTAAAAGCCAAAAGGGATTTAAAAAGTCAGTTTTCTTCAGAATGATGGTAGCCCATTATCTGAAATAATTTCCCATGAGCTCGCTTAGAAAGAAAAATAAACTCAATCTGCATTACCCCAAAATGATAAATGTATAATCCTATTTGACATCTACATGGAATTGTAAAACAGTGAAATCCCAATTTGTGAGAGATACAAAAGCTAACGCTCATGTTACTTTTTTTTTTTTTTTTTTGAAGAAGTCTAGTAAAAACATAAAGGTTTCTTATTCTAGATTTGACCTGAAAATACATGACTTTCAATCTTACTACTGTCAGTAACATTAGTACATTAAGGGAAGAACAGATCTGTAATATGTTGAAATGCTTAAAGCTCAAACTCAAATGGCAAGGTGGAATCGAAATCATTCAAACTTTCAGTAAAGGTTCCCTGAAACAATCTTAAGGCCCAGTTCAGAGAAATACTGTGTCAACGTCCTCAGGAGCTGAGCCAAAGCCGGGAGGGATGGTGGCTCCCCCCCAGTACGGAGAACCTCTGCTTTTCTTTGACGTGGCTGCTTGGAGACAGTTACTGCTAACTTTGCCAGCTTTTTAGCTCCTCTTCAGTGATAAAACTTCTGGGAAGAGCTTCATCTTTTCCTGGGCTGCAGACGAGGGACGTGTCCTCCTCTGGATGCTGACTGTCAGGCAGCCGGGAAAAGCTTGATTGAGGGAGGTCAAAGCAGCTTTGGAGATGGAAGCAACTCCCTGAACGACAGCTTCGTTCTTGTCAGGAAAGTGCTTGTTGCATTTAATCTTCACTGTCCCTGTGACTGCTGTGAGGAAACAGTAAAAACCAGTCTCGTGAAAAAGAGAAATTGTTACTGGTGGTAAAACCTCATGTGTAATCTATTTATACTAGGAAAGGGAGCTCCTTCCCAGTTTGCTTTCAGGGATTCAGCAATAGGAAAGCCAAAGAGCTGCTGTTTTACCTCCCAAGTAAAACCACAAAGCCCAGTTTCTTCAGCTGTGGGGTTCTTGTACTTTGTGTGGCCATAGAGAGGGAGGGGAGAAAAGGAAATGGCGGAGTGCTATAAGCTGGGTTTGGCCTTGCAGGCTGGAAGCAGTTAGTAAAGCTCTTCCTCATCTCTGTACATGCTCTTCTGCTAAAGCTTTTCTCACAGCCAAAAGGAGTGGGTTTCGGTTTCAAGCAGGAAAAGTGATACCATGCTTTAGGTCTGAGCAAGAGAGACTTCTTGAATCCCTGGCTGAGCTCAAGGCCCCCCAGATTTCCTTTGCTCCACGTCCAGTCCTTTTCTGGCATGAACGTGATTACACAGACACTGCACAAAATCTGCTGGTTTCAGGTGAAACTACCAAACGGCTCCAGTGAGGGAAAGTAGTTAGAGGAGTGTGGAGGAGTTCGAAGAGGGGGAGGAGTTAATTGTGCCATCTGATCTTTGGCACTTGTCTGTATCTGGCTACAAGTAGTTGGTTGGATTACACCTAGTGCTGGGTATGTCAGTACAAACTCATTTACTGTATGTTACTCTGAGCATGTGGATGACTCTCCTGCCTGGAGCTTTTAAGCACAGAAGTTCAAGATGGGTATTCAGTTGCAGAGGAAAGATTTCAGCTTTTTCAATTCCAATCACCCCTAACCACTCAACTGCATTATTATACACTATACCCTTGCAAATGCTAAGGCTACTTTATTCCCACTGCAGGATAGAGGTGTTTTCCATATATACTTTATCCTCTGTGACCAATCTGGCACTCTCTAAAAGGCTCTCAGCTGAGATGAACGCACACTAAAGCTTGTACTTCTCCTCAAGTCATGGAGGCCTTTTGCTCCAAGCCATAGATCAGAGAAAACCAACAGTGAATCAAAGTTGACAGGTGAGAGGAAATAATTTTAAATTCTCCACGTATGTAAGAATACTCTATAGAAGTAAATTTACTGAACATCATCAGTCAGATTTTGTTTCTTCAAAAAGCTTGTTAACAATGTGCATCTTAACAATACTGTTCCAAATCGGCTTCTTCCCTCTTGCCCATCAGCTATGTTAATTTATTATTATTTACCATAGTGTAATTCTAACTTCAATTAAGTTATAATTAATAAGCACTTGACATTTTCAGAGTACTTCAAAATTAATCCTCTCAACGTACCTCTAAGTAGTTGTTGTTGAAGATGAGAGAACTAATTTCAGATTATTTATATTTGATGAAATGAAATATATAACAAGACGAAGAAAAAAGAAAATGCAATGAAAGAAAAATGAAAAAGAAAATGAATCCCACTTTTACTGAACTCAAAGCTGCACAGAAGTCAAACAAGAATGAATTGAAATGATTTGAGCGTGTTAATAAACCCGGAGCAAGCGATGCTGGCCCTTTGCTGCCCTAGCAGGTCTGTGGCAGAAAGGGGAGAAGCAGTGCCGGGGTGAGAGTGTGCCTGCATGCACGCGGGTTGAATGCGGGATGGGAGACTGCAGTAGGGTTTCCAACAGTGTGCTGTTATTGCACGGGCAGGGTGCAAGCTGGCTGCAGGACTCTTGGTTTGGCGTCTCCAAACCCTTGTTTACCCTCTCCCTCTCTGCCTGGTGGAGGGGACCATTAACTCACCCAAAAGGCCAACAGCCGTGCACAGGCACTGCCTGTTGGACATGGTTGGAAAGACTTCATTGCGGCCCTTCCCTCATCTTAGACAGAGCAGAGGGTCTGAAAGCCTGAGTCAAGAGGGCCCAGGTTTTGCTGGAAGCCATAGCAGTGAAAATGTAAGACAGTACAGTACTACAGTAAGAGCAGACTACTGTGTGCATCCTTGGGTGCTGCATGGCTGGGAGCATCCATGTCCTGTGCCAACAGTGCTCTGGCTTTGCAAACCCTGGACTATGCCGATTTTAAATGTTAGCCTCCCATCTGTGTCTGTCTTAGTGTTGTTTTCGGCTAAACACTGGTGATAGCTTTTGCCGCCAATATTCTAAGATTTTATTATTATTATTATGGGTTATGAAATAATTTTTGTTTTCTGTTTTTGCTTTCATACTCCTCATTACTCTTCATTTAGAATAAGCAAGACAGTTACTTGGCATGTTCAAGCAAAGGGGTATTTGCAAACAAACCCGAAGGTGGGTGCTGAGGTGAAGTGGTCCCCTGGACACTGGAGCCATTAGCAGGCACATCTCACTGGTCACGTTGGTCTTGGGTTAGAAAGGGTCGAATGGGTTGGGTGGGAATACTGCAAGTCATTTCCTATTAACATGCTGCATAGACACAAATCTCACAAGACAGGTAGAATAAAGGAGTATTCTGAGCTGTTCAGCTGTTAAATAAATTCTAGCTTTTTAAAGTAGGCTGTATTATTTACTGTAATCTTTGGACTGCTCTTACACACTGGTAATCAGACTCACATGGGAGACGTGTGCCTAGATACCTGCTCCTTGCAGTGTGGCACTCGGGCATCCAGTGGGTCGGTCCTGCCACTTGCCATGTTCAGTGGGCTACTGAAAAGAATGTCCTCATGCATACCAAACAATGGGTAAATTACATATCTGCTTGTTAATTTTTCTTCCCTAGACTTCACAGTGATATTTTTTCTGTTTCAACTTACTCATCTCAGTGTTTTGCTTTGCCCTCTGACTGTCTGTATGTGAGAGCCTTGATGTATCAGCAGACACTGGAGTGAAAGTCACTTTCTACTGCAGCCCAAAGACAGATTTTGTTGGTGTCTGAAACATTCCCAGCTCCTCTAGTACAGGCTGCAGTTCAATTTCTTTTGTGTAATGCTGCTACACCTTTGTAAAATCCTACTACTCTCCCACCCATCCTTTGTTACTTATTGTAGGTACTCACCAGGTAGATAATGCATCCTGTGGCTGCTTTCCAGGCCATAACCTAATTCTTACAGTTTTTCTGTAGCAGGAGCAAAACCGTTCCCGCACCCAGGAAAGAAAAAGGACCCTAGGAAATGGGGTACTGCAACTTTCAGCTGAAGCACTAGACAGAATTTTCCAAGTGGTAGTGGTGAATGCCTGCTTTACACATGCTGTGCCTTGCTGCAGGGCTAGGAGCTGGACCCAAGGGCTTCAGCTTAGCTTAGCCTTCATGCGAAACATATGCGTGAATTTTTCCCATCCAGTTCCTATTACCAGTAAATGTAAACACAACCTGACTTGACTGTGTAATTTGTTTTCTTTGAGTAACTGGACCTCAGAGAGGTGCTTTAATCTGTAGGTCTGGATCTCGGAAAATATTCTCTCAGATCCTTACTTTTAGCATCTTAAGTTTTGAGTGCTTTGTTGCTTCCTGGAATTTATAAGTACAAACATGATCTTACGGGATTAGAGTTGTGTGAAAGTACTGATGCTGGTGACAATTTAATTTTGGTTTTTTTATATCTGAGATACATCCATCAGTTTTGGGCTTTCACTGCCTTCTATTTCCCCTTACCTAGGTGAGTTCTATTCGGTTTTGGCTTCAAGTTACTGCCCTAACTCTCTTTAGTTGTAGTATGTGTGAACGCTCACCAAATCCAGTGTCCCCACTGCGGTGTAAGGTCGTAACTGCTTTTCCCTACCCTTTAATGGATGTTTCAGTAGATTATGAAAAGTGGAGCAGGTCTGATGCCGTACTGGTTCCAGCAGTGCTGAGAGATTGCTGGTGTCATTCGGTTCCCTCTGAGGCAGAAGGTGAGATGTTGCCCAACTCTTCTGTCTGGGTGCGTGTCATGCCGAGGGTCCTCTGCTCCTCCTTCCTTCCCTTTGTAAATGGTGCCTCCTTCAATCTTCTTACTCTTGTTTCCCACCATTAAACAATCCAGAAAGAAATTATTATTGTTTTTTTTTCCCCCCATGTCTGTGAAGAAAGAACAAACCACAAAATTCATTGTATATTTCAACTGAAGTGGGTAACTTTCCAATTTTTCGGTCAGGCTACAATTGACGAATCAGTTTTTCACACAGCCTTAACTGAAAGACCAATATATCACTTGGACATAATTGGGGGGGGTGGGGTGGGAATCCCTCTTATAAATCAATTTTAACAGGTCAAAACTGTAATCCTTTCACTTCTTCATTCGCTGTAGATACCCAGTGCAGCTGCTATTTAAAAAACAAACAAGCAACCTGCTATTGACTTCAGTAAGGACTAGATAAGACCCTATCTATGCATGAGCAAGAAAATTCTTGCAGGAGATGTAGAATATAAGACAAGTAGATTATCTCCTATGCAGAGTTATTTCTCCTTTTAAATAACAAGAGATTACTATGCCTGCTTCTAAATCAATAACACAACTTTAACTTTCTCCCAAAGCTCACTTACCAAACCTTTCAAATTTTTCACCTGTCATGCTAAGCTAAAATGTTCAAGTACCAGCATTTAGTTTATTTTGAAATAGTGCTTTTATATTTATTTTATAGGTCCTGCTTAAATTATTCATATCCTTCAGAGTAACAAATGTTTAATTTATTAACTTACCCAAGTAAACAGCAAATCCATAGATTTGATAGGGGTTTTGATGTAATTCTTTCACATGAAACTCCGAACTTACAGGTACCTACCTAAAATAAAAGTATGAACTATGTAAGCGATGTACTGAATAAACCTTAAAAATTGCCCCCTTCTTTTTCTCAACTAATTTTCAATTAATTGATTTAAGGTTTGGAAACAAATAATGCTCACCCCACTAAGTTTGGAATGCACCTGTCTATCCAAGCACAAACCCTAAAGGTGAGTTTAGTGCCTGGTCACTTATCGCTTCACTCACTTTAGATTTGGAGAGTCTTAATTAGCTCAGCAAACTGTGTTTAAAAAAAAAAAAAATAATTCTGCATTAACAAAAAAAAAAAGGGTGTTTAAAAAAATTTCTCCTATTGAAGTCCTGAAATAGGTGTTTCTTTATTGTGAATGACTCCCCCATTCCTGAGTCCTCTTCTGATTACTATAAGTGACTTAAAAACAAAAACAAAACCACCACCACCACCAAAACCAACCCCAACCACAAAAAAATGCAAACCGAACAAACAAAAAGTCAAAGAAAAATATTTATTTGCAATGTTTCACTTTATATAGTAGGGCTAAATCTGCACTTTTTTAAAACTCCAGATGAAGAACAAGCTGAAAGTGTAAGAGGAAGCTGCTAGAAAAGTAAACAAATTAAGCCCAGTTCTTTAACTGTTGAGTCTTCTTTTTTTCTTTCCTTGGTTCAGTAAATCATTTTTTTATGGCTGGCAAAGATCCAGAAATTTACAAAAAACAAGCAAGCAGGAGTAAATACAGGAACAAAATCCCCATCATCATTATTATTTCTTGGGTTTTTTTAAGTCAGTTGATCTGATGAAATCATTTACTGCAGCATTTGAAATAAAATAAGGGTTCTTACAAATAGGTGTCTTTAGGAAGAATAAAGTAATGGTTGGATGGCACAAAGTAAAATAATTGGATGGCATTGATTTTTTTAAGTAAAATAATACAGGGATGCATTGTTCTATTTAGGTCATATTAAACTGTTTCAAAAGAGGAGGGCCTGTAAAAAACCCACCGCCATCATAACCCACTGAGCTTTTGGTGTTTAGCATACACAACATTTCATATAAGGGAGTCAATCTGGTGGATCCCTGAGGGAATGGGGGAAGAGTTAACTCAGATTTATTAGGGCTGCTTCTCCATTTCCTGAGAAGGTCACATTGGAAACTTTCATAAAAATTTCAAGCCAATCTCTTAACTTTTCCATGTATAATTCATCTTTGGTCTCTTGCATTTCTTTTCTTTATGCTAGGTCCTAAACCTTTCAACTGATATTATAAAATCCAGTATGAAACGAGTGTTCTGAGTTGGGAACCGATAAGACACGCTTGTTGCTGAGATTTGTAAAGATCAGCTTTTAATAGTTGTGGCTATTACCAGCTTTGATGTGGTCACTTAAAAAATAAAGCTGTCTTTCTCAGTGGACATTTAGACTTGCTTAATGCAATGCTGCAGGCTTCTTAAAATGACAAGGTTTGTCAGACAAAAACTTATTTTAAAAAATCTGAGCTCATTCACATGCAATGTAAACTGTTGGAGAATTCCAAGGTATAAACAGCTGCCAATTTCTGTGTACCTGAAGCCAGAGGGACGTCTCCAATGTACTGGAATGAGCCTGTGTTTTCTAGATCTTACATGTATAAAATGAGCCAATGACTCAGCAAAAACTATTAATACTGCTTACACAGCTGTGTTTGCTTGATTTCCTAGTATCTATATTGTGTGTTCCCACAAGTTATGTTTTACCATTCTGGAGAGACTTTAAAATATGCAGATATCAGTGGTAGTGCAAATTTGGAAGTGACCATAGGTGCTTAATCACAAACAAGTGTAAGACTAATAGACTTTTCTGAAAATAACACAATATACAATAGATGGGAAGACTCAAAGGGCTTGTTTAAAGAGGTGCAAGCTAAAGTTTCATTAAAAGGAACCATATTCAGCACCTATTTGATGCGTGCCCGCATAAATAGAGCATTTGTGCTACCAGGGCATTCTGAATCTTAGTTACTTTTGCAGTTGCTCATTTCATACAGAGCTGCAATACTGTATTTTACAATTTATAGGTTATCCATACTATATAGCCATTGCCGAGGTACACGGTAAGTGACAGCTCCTGATGATAAGTTGACAGCCACGCTGAGCAGCAGGCTTTTTGTCTATAGACTCAGGTGCTCCTCAGAGACGGAGATATCAAACATGTCGGTAATACATTTAGCTGCTTGCTAATAACTGATGTTGCGGTACGTTTCAAAACAACTTTGAAGAGTAACTTCCATTTAGTAGTCAGCTTAGAGTTTCCATGAAAGCATAAAACAAAATTAGAGGCAGCAGCTCTTATGAAGACGAGGTACGTGTTTGGCTTAAACTCTGAACAAAACAGGAAAGGTGTTTACCAAAATGCAATAGAGGATCTCTGTGAGTGGTACGGGAGATGTAGAAACTGCAGTTTTGTACACACAGAAATGAGCAGAGCGAAACTATGTCACTTGGCTGCTGGTACTGTTGAGTCCAGATAATATAACCAAAAGCAAGATGTCTCATTTTCTAAGTGTGCTGTCTAAGCCTGAGAGATGAGTGCTGTCTAAAGGGGTGGAAAAAGTATTGCCGTTAAGTAGTATGATTTAGTGACAGTGGGCGTTGTACTGCACCACAGACGTTAACTGCTTTTACACCGAGAACGTAAAATAGAAAGCCCAAGTCAGTTTGGTAACCAAAATGAGTTTCTCCCAAACTGAGGAAATGATAGCTGCTGTGGTGACCCACCACCATGTACACTGACGCTCGGGTTGTTGCGGTATCTGTGTGTTTCTAGCAGCTCTGGAGCATGACTGGTTTCAGTGGGACCTCCTTAGACGGACACCCACGCTTGCATGTTTTGGAAATGAATCTGCAACTTGAATGCTTCAGTAGTTCAAGGTTTTTAATGTGCCTCTGAGTGAGCAAACTGAAAAGTCATACTCGAGGTAAAAGTGGTTATTCAGAGACAGATGAGCTCCTTGGAGATGCACAAGTCTGTGCTTTCTCAGTGCAACTATTTCTGTTGAAAAACTGGCTAAATCAATGATTTTTTGTCTTAATTTTCCCCACTCCAGAAATTTTCTGCTACCTGATCTCAGTTCAGCACTTCCCTTGTAGTTTTTCAGCTACTGTGGATACAGTAGTTGCAGATGATTATGGTGTGGCATTATAGTTAAAAAGACCTTGCTCCTAGCGCCGTGGTCCCTGTTCTGGTGCTTCTCTCCAGAGAAATCAAAGCCTCCACAACGATTGTGTGTCATATAATATAAGGCAATGGTCTGGTAGGAGAAATTTTTTTATTCCTGTTTTTTCTTTCCTCTTAAGTTCAGGATCATTCTTTGAGGCTGTCCTTTGGTTCTTCTCGAACATCTTAATCAAGTAGAAATGGAGAAGCTATGCCACATTTTTCAGAAGGTTGGCAATTCAGTGAATTGTAAATCGGCCGTGTTGAAATTACACATGAGGTTGGTTAAGATTTAGAGATACTGTGTGTCAGCCATAGTTTTGCATCTTCCAAATGCAATTTCCAGTATGCTTGCTGGTTTTCGTGACCAGATAGAAAAAAAAAAAAAAAAACCCAAACCAAACCCAAACTGATGTTTGTGTGTTTGCTGCTGGTGGTATCCTCCTGTTCCTACATCTCAGTGCGACATAGCTACTTTGAACATGGGACTGTTCAGGTTGTTCTGGAGCTCAGCTGAATTGTGCAGCTGCGGAGGAGGTGGTAAGCCAAATACTGCACTTTGGAGCTAAATATGCTGAACCTGTTCAATTGCAAAGATTGAAGGAATCGCAAAGAATTCCCTTGCCCCAGGAAGAGCATATTGTTTCATTATATCATGGAGAAATATTTGGCAATTAAAGCTAAAATTTATCCACAAAGGAAATAATTAAAATTATTATTATATATTTATGCTAAGACATATAACTGGAGTGTATGTATAAGTTCTGCTCAGCTCATAATGATTATCTGTTGTGCAAAAAAGAACAAAGTTGTACTAATTAGTAAGAAATATGAAGTGAGATGATTTGCTAGTGAATTTTTTTACTGTATTTCAATGTTACAAAGTGTTTGAGGTTGAAAATTAATTTTCTTCATTTATGGTTAGGTGGTACACATATGGATTCCATTACAACTGACATTAAATAATAAAAACACAAGTAGCTAAAATACAACTTAACTAGTAAGTAAGGCTTGAAATGTGAAAGAATGTATTTTTGTCATAATGCTCTTAAGTGGCCACTAGTGTTGTACTAGTGTTCTGTAGAAACAAGGAGCAGATCTGTATTATTTCTGGCAACCAAATACATAGAACATCAAAAAAAAAAAAAAAAAAAAAAAAAAAAAAAAAAAAAAAACAAGTAGGAAATGTAAAGCTCTCTTGAAACCACTTCGCTTGTAGCATTCCCACTTTTGCTGTGAGCACCATCGGCCCCAGGGGAACAAATCCCCCTCTCCCTCAGTGAGGCCAGGCAACGTTTTCCACGGGTTGTGTGCTAGACGTTTCGGATGGTCTCCCGGCACTTTAATTAGCCTCCAAGCACTGCGCAGTGGGGAATTAATCTGAACCCAGTCTCTTCTGAAGTGCCAAGACCTGCTCTGCTGGCACAGTCCATACCAGGGTACTTCATCGCTACTGTATACTGGCATCCCTGTATTGATAAAATGCTGCTAAATTAGTTATACCACTTTAACGGCACCTCAGCTCAGCCCAGTTGCACAGGTTTAACTCCTCTAAACTCCTTGTCTCTAATCTTAAACTGTGAAGGAGTGTTGCTAAAACCAGAAGGTTGATCTGCAAAGTTCTCATCAAAGTTTTCCAGGGGAAGGCGGTAAATGTTGCTAGTAGCTAAAGGAGACAGTCTTTAGTTGGTACAAGGAAAGATCAGCTGTGTCATAATCGTAAGACAGATTTTCAAGATCCTGGCAATAGGATACTTTGTCTTATTAGTAAGTTATTATGCTGAACTGCAGTGTTTCATTATTTGCAAGGTTCTTTTTTTCTGTCTCTCTAGAGCAATGCTCCCACTGTCAGGGGGTGGGGTGGGAATCCAAATTTCAGCTGGTCCATATGTTTAAACATATCAAGTCAAATCCTAATGAATTTTGTACTTAATGTTTTATATTACCTGACTGTATCTTTATCTATTTCAAGAATGTGCACTAAGGGAAGTGCTGTTTCGGAGTTTGAGAGCACAGCTGAAATGAGGCAGGGTTAGTTTCTTTTCTGCACGTTATTTCTGATTGGCACAGAAAAGTCATTAAAGGAAAGCTTCAAGAACTGTAAGTTAAAAGTTCATCTAAAAAGTTGTTCATCAGGAACAAGAAATGTCTCCTGAACTCTCACCAAATGAGAGTTATGGGGAGGAGGATCATAAAGGTGTCACAGAGGAAAGTTACAGTTCCTAATGTAACTGAGATGCCCCCGTTTAACGTGAATTTTAAGAGATGCAGCATACAAAAACGTTGCCAAATCATAATATAGTTTTCATTCAGCAATTTGGGAAAATAAGTTGATAATTTGAGAAAACAACTGCATAGTTTTGATACTGTTATTATACTGAAAAAATATATACACACGTATTTTGACTGGGATATGCATGGATGAAAAGTCAATCTGAGATTCCTTTCTGAATTATTTAGAATATTGACAGGAGGAGGAAACTGCTTAGTGGTTTCCACCATGTCCATAATGCAAGATGAGCAATAAATACAAGCTCTTCTTAACTTAACCCCCTGATTTATGACTTCATTAATAAAGATGGATGAAATTTCTTTTATTCATTACTTATTCAAATAGTTTGGAGAAAATATGTATTTTAAATCAAATGCAATGGAATTTCTAATGAAGCCTCTAGAGAAACATGGAGTGAATCTGCAAAGGAAGATTATATATACCGATTCTAGAATAGTTTAATATCATAGTAGGGGCGGGGGAATCCCAGCTCAGTCATACCGTGTAGGATTTCTAATCACCTAATGTGATGGGTAGAACTAGTGTTCAATTGCTGAAATAAAAATATAATTTAAAATAAAATATCAAGAAATATATACAGACTTGTTTTCTGTGGGTGGTGCATGTTGTGTAGTCGGTAAGTGCACCCATGGGATTATGGGAAGTGTCAGCATTAATAAGTCCTGAAGGTGAGATATCCAGGGAGTATATATGTGATTTGTGGGTTTGTGTTTGGTTTGGGTTTTTTGGTTCGTGTGTGTTTGGGGATTTGTTTTTGTTTTGTTTTGTTTTGGGGGTTTTTTTGTGTTTTATTTTAGCTTGACACAGGAGCAGCAAGCAGCACCTCTGCGATCCATCTGCTGATCTCAGGTGCTCTGCCTCTAAATGGTATTAGGTCTCTTGTACCTGGAATAGAACTGGAACAGAAAATACTGTTCCGTAGCTACAAAATGAGGAGTTTAAAGTCTGAGATGATGGTTGTGCCCTCAAGTCTGCCCAAAGGGAACTGTGTCTGGGGAGATGGACTGCAGATTTACCTAGGCTACGTTTCAGCTGCACGTGAATGAAGGCTTATGCCTCCTTTCACAAAGACCCACACAGATAATTCTCCTAGGCCTGGACTAGTGCTACCTGGCAAATAAGCCAGAGTCCAGTGAGCGGTGAGCAGACAGACATATAATAGGAGCTGATGGAACACTTCCCGTTTGAGGACATCAGTTTGTTACTTTTTCAGAAGAAAATGTTTATGATTTCTTTTGATTAATTTATAAAAACATAGACAAATTCAGCAGTGCTTGTTCAATCTGAATTAAAGAGCATGATTTTTGTTAGATGCATTTTCGGCAATCTGTTTGCCAAAGAATACCCCTTTAATTTAAGACTTGAATGGGAACTCTAACGAACTTATATATCACTTTGTCGAGAACAAAATGGGAGGGTAAAGAAAGAGAATGTCAACCTTTTTTTCAGCTTTTGAGGCATAAAAATCACTCTTTCAACATGTTTTATAATATAATATTTGTAGTGGGAATTAGGGAGGGAGTCAAAAGCAGGTGGAGAGCTCCTCTTCCCATGCCCACCCCACTGCACTGCTTCAAGGGGAAGGCTCCTCTGGCTCCTGAGGTCGGAAGAGTGGGGAGATTGTACCTGGAAAGCCAGATTCCCTCTTGTACACGGGCTCGTAGGTAGGCTATCGGGTAGTAAGAAGAAGGGGGAGATTTGATGAGGAAGTTGAGCTTTTCTGGGCTGGAGTCAAGTCCAGTTCCTGTGCAGCTCCTGGAGAGGAGTGTCTTTCAAGTGACCTGTGACAAATGCTTTCTTATGCTGTCCTCTGCTTACATGGGAAAATAGTAAAGAAATGTTTAGATTTTTGGTAGTTTCCTTTGTTTCCTCTTTTCGGTGAAGCTGAGCACGAGCCATGCGTAAGAATGCAATCTGTGGTTTCTGCATGTGGAAACCTTGTTATGCTGAGCTTGGGAACAAAATTTTCTTTGGTGTGAAATGAGCTGAGATTCTGCTCTAATTGTTCACTGTTCGGTGTTCTCCCTAATTTGTCATCGGTGTCAGAGTTGTGTTTTTGTATATAACGACCTGCTTCTATTAATTAGCAAAAAGCTAGGAATGAAATTCACAAGAGAAATTAGTGTCATAATCAGTTCATAGAAGTAACTTCACCTTGATCCCATTTCTGTATTGTTTTAAATGTGTATAGAGTTTAATTTTTAAAAATTCTGGCATTGGATTTTTTTAAAGCTTAACTCAAAGTCTGTTCTGACATACTAGCAATGAAAATAGTTATTTTTCAGTGGAGCAGCTAAACTGACTTTCCAGCTAGAGAGGGAACTTCAAACAGGCTGAAATTCTTTTTTT
>VYZV01013979.1:112854-127501 GCA_013401275.1 Pandion haliaetus | reverse complement strand
AATTCAGCAGTCATTTCTGGAATGTTATCAATGATCAGCAGTAATGGGCGCGCTGGAAAGTGGGAAAGGCAGACAGAAGGGCAATGTAAGAATTGGGTAAGGGAAGAGCAGCGTGAACTCTTAGGATTTAGTTGCCTGTTTGGATTTTGTATGGTATTTGGTGCTTGTAGACAAACCTTTTTTCAGCATGAGAAATAAAGCCCAGAAACTTGGCTCTCACTTCAGTACAGCAAGGCTGGCATTTTCGTCCTGCTCTGAGCAGGCTTGTTGCAATTTACTAGCTGTAGGTGATGGAACAAGTGAGCAGAACTATGCAGTGTGTTGTATGATGACACCAGCCTCGGTGGTTTAGCTTTTTTCATCTCTATGATATGTGCGCAGTCACTAGTTGTGCTGTCTCCAAACTTGAGTCGTAGCATAGGCTTCTGAACAAGTGCTGATTCAGCAGTGTACAGAGACTTGTATCAGCTGGTGTCTTTGTGGTTCGGCTTGAGGTACGTCTAGCTGACATTAGGGTTTTTTTAACTTTGGTTTCCTGTGTGGGGTGGATATTCTGTAAAGCATTTCTGGTCTGCTCTATCTCTAGCTCCAGAATATGGTTTCAGGTCTTTATTTTCAATTCAGACATCCAGTTAACTTGTGTTCATCATTGGATGTGCCTGTCTTTTATCCCATGTTTTTGGCTTTATATCTAAGCACCATGATTAGATTGCTTTTTGAATGAAATCCAGGTCTTCTACACTTGACAGTTTCCAATAAGCCTACGTTTCTGATTCATGGATACCACAGCTATAAAATTTGGCACAGGATACTTTTCCATAGCAGTAAACAAAACGAAAATCCAGAAACCAAAAAGACTCTTACAGGCAAAGGTCATTGCCCCTTGTGCTCTTTTCATTTCTTTTCTTTTTCTATTTTAAAGGCATTTGCAGAACTCTGCTTCTCTGTTACATTGTACTACATCCCAGTTTCATTTAAGTACAGAAAATACCTTTTCATTCATTCAACCATGAAGCTACTGCTGTTACAAATGGATTTTTCTATAAACATCATCCCATGTAGTCAGGTCTGGATCACATCAAAACAATCTGCTTGAAAAGAGCAGTTGTAATGCTGCCTAACCTCTTGTTTCTCCTTTGCCATCAGAGCTCTTCTATCTATTAAGTGCCTCTAAGAAGTCCTTCTAAATCCTCAAATCTCATGTATCTTTATATCCTTTTTTCCAGTGTACATAGTTTGCAACTTCAGCTGCCTCTGATGTCTGTTTCTATATAGCTGATCACCACTTTGGATAAAAAGTGTTTCACAGTAACATCCATGGTCTCTCCAAATTATCCATCCTCTCCACTCCTTTTGATGGCCGCTTACATTTTCAACTCCCTCCATGAATATGCTGTATTTCTCCTTGGAAAATTTCAGTAGCCGTTCACAACTTCTCTTCTGCCTGAACCACAAACCTCTTCTTGATTTATCAGCCTTTTTATTCCTCTGCTTCTTTCTGTCTTCTTTGTAACCTGTGTAACCAACTTATCTTTTCAGAGATACCACTTGGACTATAGTGTATCCAATCTAACAGTGTGTGGCTGTGGAAGTGCCTTTTTTTCCAATTGCAAAATGTGGTATAGTGTCCAGACAGAGCTGCTTTGCTTTGTGGTTAAGCTCTAAATCCAGTTACTTAAACTTTTCTTCAAAAACTAACAGGAAGAGTGATCAGTATGTGAAAATAAGGTACAATTTTCAGTTTATATTACTTTTCCATTACATTAACTTCATGGTGTTAAATGGAATAATGCCACTGTGGTAAATGTAGACGGGGAACACGGAAACATAAAGCCCAAGTACAGTGGCAGGGATGAGGGCAGAATGGGGCAGGCTAGCGAAGAGAGAGACTTCACTCTGCCCCACCAGACGAAGTTGGTGGTTTAATCTTCCCTAGACTGGGACAAGCATCAACGAGTTGTTAAACCATTAAAAGATCTTGGGCCTGGCAAAAGAAAGAGATGAATGAATAGGCAGTAGGAGGCTGGTGGAGCAGTAGGAGCTGCTTGAAGAACGGGCTGCTTCTTTCAACACAGCAGTGGTGCAAAGTCTTTGAATGAAACTAATCAAGTCTCTCTTGCAGGGAAAAATTAGAGTCTAAGTAAAAAAAAAAAAAAAAAAAGCCTTTGTTGTGTTTTACCCTTTGTCTTGTTCAGTAAGCACTGCAGTCTGCCAGGAGAAGAGGACATCAGAGGGGCTGTTGCAATTGGTGGTGCTGAGTTAAGGAGCTGCAGCCAAGGGATGTGACTTAGGGTTCGTAAACCCACGTGTTCCCAGTAATGGCTGACTGGGCAAATGGGCCGTGTCTGGAATGAGAGCTGCAAATGGCAGTGCCAAGCGTGGGGCTTGCTTATCACTTATAGCTCTGTTTAAGGTGCTAAACTGAACAACTGGAAGTATAATAGTAAATCAGAAAGAAGAATGATACGGAATTATGATACAACTGTTGGAAAGTTGAAAAGTAACATCTGCCTTTCCAGACTAAGATACCACAGTTGTCAATTTCTATTAAGACAATTAATAACTTTTTGTATGTGAACTTGCTTTCTCAGCCCTGGTAACATCTCTTCCTCCTTATTCTTAACTATGTAAATTAAACAGACAGGATAAAACTTACACGATCCGATTCAATGGAAGTTCTTGCCAGCTGCTACCATGTTATTGAGTAATATATCATCAGGGTGGTAGTGCCTTTATAATGATGTATTGCATTGATGAATCATGGGAGGAACTGTATTCTTTGTCATATTAGTCAATAACTGTCCTAAGGAGGAAAATACTGTGAGAAGTCAAACTCCAAAATCTTATTTTAAAAGTTATTCGTAAGTGCACTGTAAGTGGAAGATATTGACAGCTCGTGGTCTTACGTTATCTTTCTGTGTGTGAAAGTCTGTATAGCAGGTGACTTGTGAAATCATCAGAGTCTGTTTTGCACGTTTTCCTTACTGCGGGCTTCAGTATAAATAGGTATATAAGGAAATAATGGTAGAAGGAGAAGAAAGCATCTGTTTTAATGAGCTAGGGAAAAGGGTAGAGAGAGGTCCCTCGCAACCTAAGGATGATGTTTTGCCAGCCAAATTCACGTCTGGTGGACTGCTCTCACAGAAGATACCTGCAGGTTTTAGACTTGAAATCTGTATTAGACTGCGTAATGATCCTTTTAATTTTCTATTTAAGTGATTTTTGAATAGAAGCAATCTTAACACAGTCATCAACTGTCCCCTCTCTCTCTAATTAACATCCTGTGCTGATGATTACAATTTTAGACTGTGGCACAGCTTTGTTACTTATCTAAGTAATTGCTATACCTATAGATGCATCTATTAGAAGCAAATTGAAAGGGATAAATGGGGCTTCCTTTAAAGCAGTCATTACTTCATGTTGAGTGGGTATGAATGTATGGGTGAACAATTACAAGTGTCAAAAAGTACACGCAAATGTGTTTTGTTTACCATTCTTGAAACCCTTGTTTGTACTTTTTCCAATCTTCAAGGATAGAGAAAAATACTTTTTACTGTATCTAGATAAGAATTTAACCTTCAATATACAAGTTATTTAATAAGCATCATGACCTTATTAAAACAAAGTGCTTTTCTTCCATTCTTGGCTCTTTAAAGAAACTCCATTTAAGCAAGAGTGACAATAAAATGATTGTTCCTCTTTGGTTATGCAGGCAAATAAATAACTTGGTACATGACTAATCTCATTTTAGGCAAAAATCTTTTCTAGTGAGCAATGTTTCAAATACATTTCTTAATTGGCAAAGATGTATATACATTTTTGTTTTAAGTTGGGTAATAGGTAATGAATAAATGGGGAAACATGAAATACGAAAGAAGATAAATATTTGTGAAGTGCCAAAAGGTTAAGTTAACATTTATTTGGGACTTTTTAAGCCAACGTTTTTACAGTGATTTGATGACTATGAATGAAGATTTATAAGCCTTTCTTGTATTAAGCATTTTGTAGTGCAGAGCTCCTTTTGCGAGCTGGTTCTTTTCCAACACCAACGGTAGCTGCCTTAGTGTTCATATATTGAGTGATATCCAAATCTGCAAGGTTTGTAATTTGGGGATACTGGCGTAGAGTTTCCATATTTTGCTCAGTTTGAAGAGCATGAAAATGAGCTTCCACGCTATATTTTGACCCTCAAAATCTTAAATAAGAGGGAAAAAAAAGTATTAACTATATCTGCATATTTATTTTACAGTGATAGGACCTTGAGGTTGTATATAACAGGTGTTTAGGCTGGAGAACCATTATTTTATTCAAACCAGTTTTTATATGTCTGTTCTTCACTAGATGAACCTGAACCCATATCCAGGATGCACAACAGCCCCTCTCGTAGACAGGAGAGGTGAGGTCCAGAGCTAAATTGCAGTGATCTATCTGCCTTTAAAATCGTATTGAAGTGAACAATGGTTCAAAATTATGCAACTTTTCTATTTCTGAGGATTAATATCTGATATTGTAGCTGGAAAAGTGACATCTAGAATAAATTGAGTTCTGCTGCTGATTGAAAACACGAAAGTTTACCTACCTGTGTCAGGTTGGTCTGCGTTTTCAGTGAAATTATTTATTCAAAAAGAAACAGAAAGGGAAGAATAAATTTCTGTGGTTAAATTGAAGGTTGAGCCTTAGAAGCTGCTGTCAATTTTTATTTGCAGTTTGACCACAGCAAATTTCATGATCCTGTACCTTAAACCAGTTTGGTATATAATCTGTGCAGCTGACACAGTCCTTTCCTTACACGGGGATAAAGAAAAACATGACTGACCCCTCTATAGAAACATGTGCAAGAAAAATACGAAGCTGCATAATCTGATACAGTTTTGACATGAATGCAGTTTCACTTCGCAAACTTTCTAACTAGTGTACTGCAACACATAGAACATCTATTTAGTCTGGAAGCCCACGTAGGGTAAGTCAGGTGGACTTTCACCTTTGTAACTGATCTCTCTGGTCTGAGAACCTACTCCAGCCCATTGCAATAAACTTCTTTTCAGCAAATCTCCCTTTCTTATTCACTACACTAGACTTTCCTTGAATTTCCTGGAATTACCACCTCCTGGACATAGAAACAAACCTCAAACAATTCCTCAAATCAGAATGAAAGACTGAAATCTCAGAAAAAAGCTGAGATTGATAAACGAAATAAATCTCCTCAAGTCATACAAGTGGCTTGCTTCAATTGTCCAAGAACATTGCCATTCACTGTTGACACTCTTGTGGTTGCTAGAATTAGTGTGATTCCCAAACTGAAATGTTATGTTACAGGAAAAGTCTGAGAAATTTGTCAGAACTGTCATTCTTGCAAAAAGTTTTGGCTTGATAGCGTCAGCTTTTTCTGACTAAAATGATCTGTAGAAACAAAAAAATCCTGACACCGGATTTATTAGTGTTTTCCCTGAGCATCAAGCCAACAGGAAGAATATTATGATTCAGAGAGATGTATTTGAGACACAGTAGTTCTCAAGTTGTCCCTGAGGACAGTGTAGTTCTGCATTAGCGTAGGCCTTTCCAAAAAATCCTAGTGCTGCTACTAACATAATGGGTCACATTTTTCTCCCACCTGGAGAACCACTACAGAGTTTTACTCGATAATACTGAAATTTATCTTGGTAAAACTGATTTTTTTTTCTTCTGTTGATTACTGACCTGATACCTTAAATAATTTTTGAACTAAATTAACAAATTCTTTAAATCTACTTTTTCTCTATTTTATTTACCATTTAGCAGATGAGATACAAAAAAATTTTCATCAGGTTAAAAGAGAAAACTACATCCCTGATCATTGTGTATCTTTCTGTTTAATTTTGCAGTTATCTTTAGTGTCTTGGCTCTCGAAAGCAGATGGGCTGTAGGCTTGCTGTAAATCAACCTTGAAGCAGCTGTCTCTTAACACATTGAGTTGTAAAACGCAGGTTCTACTGGAATAGTATGGACTCCACAGTGCATCTTTCCCATTTTTGCTGTCATTTCTTTATTGCTTTTTCACATCACTGTTTGTAATTTCAGTGTGACGTAATTTGGTTTTCCTAATAACTAAAAATGTGATCCTCCATTGTTTGCTAAATGTTTCACTTGGTACATTCCTATCACTGGTTCTGTTGCGGTGCCTGAATGCACAGTGTTTACCTCCTGCCTCTACCTGAAGCTCTTTTGATTCTACCTTGTTTCCACCAAACGGTTGTTGTCATTGCCATGCCTAAGTAGCAAAGAGATGCTATCCTAACTAAATCAGTAAATTGTCTGCTATTTAATAATGCCAGAATATGACAGCACCGATACAGCACAGGGGCCACAACTCTGAAGATGCAGCTAGAACTGTTCCCCCTAAGTTGTTTATAATTTTACTAATTTAAATATTTTTATTGTGGGTTTGTACTACCCTACTACCCCTGTTCTTGTCACCCCATTTTTAGCACTCTTTTTGTAGCAGTAAAATACTTTCTATAACCTGCAGGCTAAAAAACAGGTTGGGAAAGGAAGATCCGAGCTGCAGATGGGTTACATGAGTAACTTGGGACAGAACAGTCTGTGAGTTGTACAAAGTTATCCATCTTCTGATTTTTGCCAGGAGCTCATCGTTCGATGATCTGTTACAGTAAAAGAAGTGTATATAAAAAAACTTTCATCAAATGAATAAGAACTTTCTCAGTTTCCAGTAGACAGAATACAATCTTTAGACTGTATTTAACTTCCTCGTTTTGCTTTTGTTTCTGTTGTGCCTTTGGGTCACCTTTGACCTTGATGGTAAAGACTCTCTTTCAGTCTTTTTGGATTTCTGAAGTTGCACAGGAATGTTTCTTCATCATGTCAACAAAGTCACCAGTTTTGCAAGTAGGTCTCCATTTGGTATTTTTAGGAAGGGCTCCATATGTGCAATGTAACTGCTAGAACATGTCAGGAAATAAAGAGGAAGCTTAAGTTCAGATCTGAAATTATCACCTTTGAATTTTGCCTGAATTAAAGAAAGAGATTCCTTTACCTGTCGTTTCCTCTGCTTACCTTGGATGTGTTTCACCAGTAGGCAAGGAGCACCTTGAATGGCTGAATTTTACCAAAACTGAGAAGAATACAAAACAACAAATAAGGTTTGGTTTTGTAAATATAACTGAGAAGCAGGAATAAAATTAAATAATTTGGGGCAACTGTAAGGGAGAAAGTTATCGAGATCCCCAGCAAACTGATGTGAATCAATCCTTTGCAGGCAGCATAGGAACTGGGGGGAGAAAAAATGGAAAACGTGTGCTCAGCCACTACGAAAATGGGATTAAGCTGCTATAGTTTAGCTATTTTTTCATTGTAATTGTTCAACCATATTTAAAAACAGGGTCTTTGGATTTTTTAACTTTTGTAGCTTTCTTTGAGGAAAAATCATGCTATTTCTTACTGTCAGAAAACCTCATACTGACATTCCTTTCTTTTTCCAAAGGTTTACCTGTTTTTACTTGCTCATGCATTGAGCCAATCTTCAGGGAGAATTAATATGTTAGATATACCAAGCCAGCTCATTTTTCTTCTGTCACTTTTGCCATGATTAATGATAGCGAAAGTGTGTTTAAACTCTGTTCCAAATGACACTTCTGGTATTGCTCAGTGCTTGGATTTTTTTGACTCTGTTATCATTAACTAAAAATAAATCAAGTTAAACTGCAAAAGCAGATAAAACTATTTCCTTCTCTTTCTTGTTTATTCTTGTTTTGTCCTTTCGGAATGACTGCATTTATGCATTCAAATATTTGGAACGTTGCCAGCAACTGTAAAGATTATGCAATTAAGCAGCATTTAAGCTTACCGTATTTTATAAATATAGGATGATACAGTGAGATCTTCTTTAAGTGGACAGTTTCAAACTCATAATTGTTAATGTACTAAAAGAGCTCTTGGCCCTGAGGTGGTTGGGAAGTAAAAATCTGTCTCTCATCTGATAAACCAGCTTTAAATAGAATCAATAGCTAAATCTATCACGTGCTTTTGTATCAATATGCTGCCCTATAACGCCGCACAAAAAGTGGCCAGGAAACCATTAAGTACAGGAAACGCTTCTAACCAGGTTTCTTGTAAACCAGAAAAAAAGGGTTGGGGGGGAGGAAGGATGGAAAGGGGTTGTTGATAGAATTGCAAAGAAAGAATTTTAAGGCTCTGAGTGCTCTTGGGTTGAATGTAAATCCCCTCCTTGCAGAAGGGGCCCTCTGGGTCCCCGGGATCTATTGGGCTGTGTTTATAACCTTTAGATCCTCTTAAGATGTTAACAAATAAGAGCGATGCAATGATTATCACTGATTTTTCCCTTCTTTTCTCTGTCTTGAATGTGAAATGATTTTAAATTGTATTCCTACCAGTAGATGGGGGTAGAAATTTCCACCACTGATCAGTAGGAGAGTGAGCAATTTCCAGTATTTAGACAGTACTGAAATCCTTGAAAGAAGTGCTCGGTAGGTGTATACTTTCAGTGCTCTTCTTAACAAGACCATAGTAGATTGAAAGATATTATCTTTAGTGGATATTTACAACACATCATGAGTCTCTCCTGGTTTTGAGTTGCTGCAAAGCAAAATTACGTATTATCAGAGCATATGATTTCATAAGCAACCTGCCCATCAAGTGGCGAGAAGGAGGGTTAAAAAAAAAAAAAAAAGCATTATTAATGCAGATTGGTAATACCGTGTGAAAACTGTTCAGCCACTGTGAAAACTGCTCATCCACCAACAGGGAAAAAGAAAATTTGAATTATTAATGTGTATTATTAATTCTACCCAAAGTCCCTTAAAGGGAAATGAAAGGTTTCAGCATTTCTTTTGAAGAGATTTGAGAGTGGTGAAGCCAGTATATGCATAGCAGCTGTCTACAGCATATTAAAAAAACATAAATAATGAATGAGTTATGGAGTATCATCCCACAAGAAAAGCAAAATATGCATTGTTAATGTATATTATTTGTATTAAATGAAGTCCCAAGAAAGATGATTTTAGGAACTGGAGAGTGACTGTCTTTTGCAGACTTAATGAATAATTAGTGGACAAAATGAAATTGTGTATCATGAACGTGCCTTATCTGTCTTACCAGCTTGGCTTTGAGAATTTCAAAGTCCTGTTTGAAAATGGATTTGACTCAGTGGAAGTTACTGTTTGTAAGGTCAGAAGGGTCAGAAATGGAATCTGGTACGTTCAGTCATTCACGCGTTAAGCATTGCCCATGGGGTCAGGGATGTATACTGCTGAAAGAGGAAAGAAAGGGAAGAAAACCAGTGCGGGTTGGCAAACACTTAGATTGCTTGTCAGACTGACACAAAACTCAGCTGTTTGTTCTGTTAGGGGTGGATATTTTGGTTTTTTTCTTTTTTTAATGACAAGATACAGGAAAATAGGTAGGAAGTATGGAAGTTGGTGTAAAAGATGAAGGGTAAAGTGATGTACCAGTTGGACTTCATCCTTCATTAGTTTGTGCTTTTACTCCAAAAAGCTTTTTTCCCTCATTTTCCCTGAGGTATAGGGATGTGCCTTTGGCTTTAGTCGGAAAGCAGAAACAAACATGCACAAATGTCCTATTTACGTCATCTTTGAAACTGTAGAGTACATAGCCCAAGAGCTTCGGCAAAGCTATTAAAACTATAATCTGTGTCAAATATGCTAGGTCAAGAAAATAAATTAGATACATTTTATGTCACAGAATCTCTTAGTTTCAGGTCACCGAGCCAATGTCTTAAAATATGATACATATTTAAGCCCATTTAATAGCATTTGAACACGTTGTGAGATGTACCCCGTAGATCAAGCCTAACTTATCTTGGTGGTTTATGAAATCATAATGTTTTTATTGCAATGTGGAGTCTGGTCTGTCAACAGGAATTTCGAATGGGAAATCTTATAGGCCAGATTTGGTCTGGTATTCGGAAGCCTAAAGGTGGCAGTAAGTATTTCAGGTGACTTTTCAAAGCGCGATTGCTCTGCTAACACTGGAGTCCATGGCAGCTGGTCCGGGTGCATGGCCTAAAACCCCACTAGAAGCTTATGGGAGCAGGTCTGTGTAAAGCCCAGGTAACAACTGCGTGGACTGATTCTTGTAGCTACTTGTGTTCGCGTGAAATACGTTCCTAGATCTGGAGTAGTAGGTGTCTGCTGTGCCTCCGTGCGTTGCTCTGACACGGCACCAGCTGATGGCTGGGCCTGACACTTCACTGAGCGCTACCTTTGCCTGTAAAGCGGTTCTATTGATCTAATAAAAGGATTATTTTGAGGGTGAATGTGGTCTTACCCAGCCTTGTGAACTTTTTACTTACCTGCATAGTTCCAGAGAAGATTATCTGTCTCTCTTTCTGTGGTACTTTCATGGTTGTCGCCGCACTGGCTGAGTGCTCGCAGTCTTCCGTGCCTTTATCCTCTCAGCCTGGGGAGACCAAGGCGCAGGAGGATTAAATGGCTTTTGGAAGCTCGTCGAGGAAGCTTGTGCTGGGGAAGTGCAAAACCAAAGTCTCAAGATGTAAGATTAGCGCTGAAGTCACTGCCCTCTCTTTCCTCTCCTGCGGGGAGTACCTGTGGAGTAAGGGCCAGCAGGTGAGGGAGGACCCAGCAGTGGGTCAGTGCAGAGGGACGCGAGAGGACACGCAGGGCAGGGGCAGCAGCACGTCCCTTCTGTCACGTCCTCAGGGGCTGCAGAAAGATCAGACTGTCTTTGAAGCTGTGTTCACCCATCAGATCTTTTATCTTTGTCTGGTATTTGTTTTGAAGGTTTATTTTGGTTACATTGTTAAAAACCAAAAATTGATTATTACTTTTAAATATAGAAAGAAACTCCTTTACCCAGCAGATTGTCTAAGCTTTAAAAGACACAACACGTTTTAGTTTACACACCCTTACTTTCGCAGACCTGAACAACTGCAGAACAGATGGTTCAGCTGGCAATGGAGGTAAAAGGCTCTGTAGATTAAAAAATAGTTTGCTATTTTTATTCCATTTCTCCTTTGGCATTTTGCCTCACTTTTGCATCATTGCATATCATATAAAATGAGGCATTTCTGAACATTCTCAACTTCTTAAAACTCCTTCTAATGATGCATGGGTTATGCTGTGTAGGAGATTAGACACCATCAAAAGTCAAAGATGACCCGAAGAAGTAAACATACAGAGTTAAAAGTAATGGTCTTTTTCTGGAATTTCTGATGAAATGAATATTTTTGCTTAGGATTTTTTTTCTTCTTCCATTGAAGTCACTTGCCCTAAACAGGCTGTGATAAGAATTTGCTCCTTGAGTATATTTTTGTCTCAACACATATTAACCGGTGTAATATGGATAGCATTGCCTTCTATGCCAGTTAGCTAACTTTTGTTAGCAAATGAGGATTTAGGGGAGTTAAGCTATGATTTGATTTTTTTTTTTTATCTTCTTTCTGTCACAGCTCATATTTGGTGTCAACTTAAAGAACATTTGACTGCATTCGTTGTGTTTTGCTGCTAGTGCCATCCTTCAGAGAAATGTTTTGTTCCTTCAGGCTTCTCAGGTGGTTCCTTACAAGGTACCTGTAAGGAGTCAAAAATCAAAATGTTTACATAGGTGACAGTCTCACTAAAATCAGTGGGACTGCTTATGCATTTAAAGTGAATTGCCCATTTCAATGTTTTGCTGAATCAGTGTCTTGATCTGAGAAGCGATGAGGGCGATCTCTGTCCTGGCAGTCCTTGTGTGCAGTGTTGTTCCATAGGATAAAAAAATCACAGCAACAAAGGAAGGGCTTTTCTGCAGCATCGGCTGCTCTGAAGATTGCACTGATCTTTGAGATTCGTCAAATGTTTTTTTAATGCGTTGCCCTGAGTGTTAGATTTTCTTGGTGTAGCTGCTGTATTAATGCCAGAAACATGGACAGATTTGGCAGCGATAATTGATTACACCGAAGAAGCTGCTCTTAAGTTCTGTAGAGATTTAATTTTAAAAATAGCTTACAACTCCCTTTTTCTGTTGAAAAGTCTTCAACTGCCAGTCTTCATCTCTGACTGTATACCAAAGAGACCCTTCTCATCTGCTGTGCTTGGAGGCAAGCAGCTGCTGGCTAAAATTCTGAGGGGGTCTGTGGTTGGAGCAGTATAGGCTAGAGATCCTCAGAAAAATGCCTGGTTTTCCTCATGTGCCAGCAAAGAAGTTCTGGCTTGTCCTCGGTGCCCCTACACAAATCTTTCACTTTGCTCACATCTTTTTCCCCACCATCTATACTGTCAGTTGTTTGTTTCCTCTCTTTTCAGCAGGTACCATTCTTTAATAATCAATGTGATATCCACAGGGACAGTATTCAAGAAATCTGAATACTTGCAACTTTCTTACCTTAATTGAGTGTTTATCTCGGCTATTAAATATTCTTGAGAGTTCTTTTATAGAAAAACCTTGAGGTACTCATTAAAATTAATGTGTGTGGTTGGTTTGTTTATCTGCCAGAAAAGGAAAACACACACAAGTGTTGCAAGTCTCCCTGCTAATGCGCAGAGGTGAGAACTAGGATGCATCTGTGATGGGTGTGATGAAACTGGGAGCAGACAGAAACTGTTTTTCTAATGTTACAAATGGATGTATACTTTTATGGGTACAGCACAGGCTGACTTACTGGCTAATGTGAAGACTATTTTTATTAAAGATATTCTGCAAAATTAAGGAAAAAAGGGATAATTAAGGTAAATCCTCAATATTGAAACTGTAAGGTTGGCAAGACTTTTGAGTCATACAGAGCAGGTGCAGGCAGCTATTCAACTTGGTTCTGGAGCCCTTGGTCACAAAAGATTTGAAACTGCATTAAATTACAGTGCTGACATGGTGGGCACTAGAAAGGCCAAGAAAAAGTAGATTCTGTGGATAGGGATGAAATATTTTAGACAAGCTAATTACCTCATGCAGAAAATGAGTTACCACTATTACTTGCGGCCTCCTTATAAATTGTTTCCTACTTTCGGATTAATTTTCAGTTATTTTTTTCATTCTGAATTAAGGTACTTTGCCTTATGAGCGCTGGCTAGTGCACAGAAGTTAAGGTTGCCAGTGTCAGAAATCAGACTTGTAGGTGCTGAAAGAACATAAAAATGCTGAGGTCACAGAGGCTACACTTTTATCTAGAAAGTGCGAAAGATGAAAGTGGAGGTCTGTAATATTAAATGTAAGATTCTGCCTAGGAACCACAAAAAGGTAAATATGACAACTACGGTAATGACATGCTGCTCTACCTGCATCACATTGTGCATGTGTGTGAGGAAAAACTCAGAAACAGTAAATTAGACCCTGGAATGAGAATAGACTTCATAGCACAAGGACTGGACCAGTGAAACTATGTTTCAGTGGTTTAGCTGTGCTGGTCCTCGGCTAATAGGGATACTCAGTTGTGACATCTGCATTTTGGAATATATAGTGTAAAAATCACAGTCAAGATCATTAATAAAGCAAGTAAAAGGTATCTATTATTAGCATGAATCAGCGTTAGGCAAAATTTTATCACTTTTTCCTGCTAAGCTTTTGTCATGATATTCTAATATCCAGGTCACTGCAATTTGCTAAAGCACAAACCAGAGATGATAACAGTATCTTAAGGAACTGGACAGGGAAAAAAGGGATATTTAAAACTTCCTTACAGTGGTTCCTAATGTGCTGGTTTGTCAGGGTTCAAGGGTACTTTTTGAAGGAGTAATGTAATTATTACTGGCACTGATAATGCTGACAACAAGGCTGATTCTAGAATGATAGTGGAAGATGAAGGGAGTTTGGCAGTCATTTGAATAATTGGTTTGAGAAATGCAAAATAGGCAAGCAACAATTTAAATAAATGCAGATTATAAGTAGTGAGTTTGGGGATTTCCATAAGTCAGAATACAGAAGAAAGAGTAAAAGGTTTAAAAGGTTAATTATTATTTAGAACAAAGAGTAAATGGCCTAAAAGAAAAACAGGATGAATAGGAAATTATTAAAGTATTAACTTAGCAAAATGATCTTACAGTGAATAGGTTGAGCTCTCTTTTAAACTGAGAATGTATGTATTTCTTTTGTATTCTTACAAGAAAATAAGCTTTACTGTTTCAGGATGAATATACTGAATTGTTTGCAAGCATACTGGAACTCAAGCAGCATGGTAAAAGTTTAGCAAAAATAAATACAACGGGGAAAGTTCACAAAAGAAAAAGGTGCTAGGAAGGAATAACAAGAACACTCAGAAGACATTGCCACTACAATTCCAAGAAAATTCAGTTGTGTAATCTGTGCTCACAGTCAGTTGGACATATGTTCACAATAAATAAAACTTTATCATCGTTTTAAATACTTCCATTGAAACTACTAGAGTGGAAATGATGCTAGTTAGGGTCATTATTGTCAGTGCTTCCATTAACCAAACAGATAGAGACCACATCCTTATTCACAAGGTCGTCTCTCCTGGTTGATGGTGTGAGTGACAGGTCCAAGGCCTTTGGGCTTCATTTAGGGATGTTTTTTGGGCTAAGACTTCAGCTCTAGTACACTGATAATAGTTCCACTGGCTACACCGCTTAACTCAGAATCTTGAGCAGTGAATGTGGTTTAACCTATCATCTGCCAAGGAAGAACAGATGAGTTCCTTCCTTTCACTTGAACCATTGATTTT
>VYZV01013979.1:98190-109937 GCA_013401275.1 Pandion haliaetus | reverse complement strand
AGCCAGGAAAAAAGGGAAAGGAACACATTATTTCTGCATGCAATTAAATCAGATCCTTTTTATAAAATACAGATTCTTCATTTCTTATCTGATTTCAGTGACAGAGACCTTAGATAACACATGAATTATGCAGATTTGCTTTTGGAGACTACTGTTTTTTTCCTTTTCTATACCACAACTGTGTCTTTTAAAGAAAGCTCATTAAAATGATATGTACTTTGAAGAGAGGATGCAGTTATAACTGTTTCACACCCTCTTTGAACAGCCTGAAGAGTGTTGTTTGTTGCCCACCAAAAGAGATGGATCTCCACAGCGATGGTTTAGTGCCACAGCTCCTGGTGCAGCCGGGTGCAAAGTAAGTGAATTATGGGGCACAGTCATACTTGTTATGTGTTGAACATTTCAAAAGGATGCTTGGCTGCTTAGTGTGTAGTTTGGTGGCCCTTGCAAGAAGAAAGCGTTCCTTTTCTTAGGTTCATGTAGAGTAATTAGTTATTTTCAGGCCAAGGTAAAGGATAATTAATCCACTCTAGTTCATCATATAAAGAGCAAAACAAAGACGTTTCTGTTTTGTAAAAAGAAGTTACAAAGTAAGACAAATAAATATATAGTTCAGCTGAAACAGGTCTTTGTTTAGAAGCTTCAGGACTTCTCATGAACTTGAAGAGTAGGTCCAACCCCTCTGCAGAGCTTTGGTTAAGAGCTTAGCTCAATAAAATGAATCATCAGGGTACTGCACAGTGGTAGGTGGCTCTGAGCCTGATAAACATGTATTGCTTGTCCTTTAGATGTGGTTTACAGAATAACATCTTGCTTTCCTTTCAGTGTAATAAAAGGAAACTATCAAAGTGTTCTTCTGGGGATTTCCCCTGGCTGCCAGACTAATTAACCAGAGTGGAACTCTTTGTAACATGACTTTAGACTTTACTGATTATATTTATCAAGGAAGATCAGCAAAGGGTTTTCTGTTGTTTTATTTTTGGCCTTACTACTTACTGAATTAAGTGAGATGGAAATCAGATGTGTTCTGGTTTGGGAGGTCAGTCTCCTTCTATACGCAGGGACATAAATTCTCTCACCTCTTTGGTACTCCCCCTGGTAATACACCGTTTATTTTCACCAATCTTGCTAAATACTATTCCGTACCTGCTAAACCCCAAAAAGTTACATGAATGTAACTTCAGAAATATGAGCCTGATCTTAAGAACACAGGAGTAAAGGACACATAGTCACAGCAGGAAAAGGATTGAAGATTGACCTGCCAGGAGTGTTTCCTACTGAAGGAGTTGGGCAACCATGTCATGTGTCACAACTTTACTGTTTCTGAGATCAAAAGAAAAAATCATATGTGAGTAGGTTTTCGAGAAGAGCCGTACTTTATGGAAAATCCCTAAACCACCACATGCCTTCTTATTGAAAACCTAGCATTTATTAGACCTGCACACAGACATCATCCTCATTTTGTACTGGTTGAGGCGTCTGGACTGTACAATGCTGCAGTAACTGTCTTTTTTAATGTAACGGGCAATGTAACTAACCAGTCACTGTGAGCCATCATGGCTTCAACTTCTTGAGTAGGTTGTGTGATAGCTTTACTGAATTGCCTGGAATGAATCCAGAATTGGAATATACACATATCAACAAATGCACTGAGGAAATTCAGCGTGAAATACACTTGCAGATATTTCGGTTTGCTCCCAAATGTTTTTTGAGAGAAAAAGAGAATGAATTGTCATGTAATTTATATCCTACCTCAGTCGCTTACAATCTAGTAAGGAACTGATCCCAACAAACCACAAGGCCTAAAATTTTCCTTCTAGTTAAGTCTCTCCTAAAAGAAGATATGCCATCCATACCATCTTATCAGCAGCCAAATATATATATATATATATGAAACCCATATCTATTTCTTGGAAAGATCATCTCTGCTGAAACGTTAATTAGATGTTGATGCTGTTAAATATTAATAAGCTAAAGTTCAACTACAGAAAATCTTTATCTCAGTATCAGTAAGTATATGCTTTTTTGATGCTATCTCTGTCCCAGAAATTACTGGGGATAAAGAAATGGTTTTTGGGGTTTTTTTTAGTTTTCTTCTTAGCTCACTGCTCACAAGAAAAGCAGGCTCATAAGTTTATGAAGAATGTACATGCTCGTTTTAATGAATTTAAATTCTTGTAATCATGAATTTAAACCCAGCAGTGCTGCTGAAGAAACTTCTAATAAATTAAACACATTAATTTCACTTTACCGGATTATTAGAACACTTAAATATTATTAGCTAGATAGCCTAAGAGCAGCGGGCTTCTGTATGGAAATACATGCAGTGTAAGGCTTGCAAAAAGTCCCAGTAGATGGAGGAAGCTTAGTCATTCTTTCAACTTATTCCTCATTCGTTTCTGAATTCTCTGTGTAGCAGTCTGGATTTTTCTTGAAATTAATTGTTTTAATTATGGCAAATGGCTTGAATGGTTTCTGTGTGAAGGAAGAATTAAAACTCTGGGATGGTTTAGTGCGGAGAGGGGACATAAAGAGGGCACACGATGGAGATATATAAATAATGAATTGCATATACAGAAAGTAAATCTGGCACTTTCACTTATCCTTTCTTATAATACAAGAACCAGGGGACTTATAATGAAACCAAAAGGCAGCAAAATTAAAGCCGTTAAAGAAAATAAGTATTTACACAAATGCATAATTAACCTGTGGAATTAATTCCCACAAGAGTTCAGTGAAGCTAAGAGCTTAGTGGGGTTCAGAAAAGGATTAGACGTTTGTGTGGATAATAGAAACATCTGTAGTTGCATTGGATGGCGTGAGACATGTACGGGGAATGTGGGACCGCAGCTCCTGCTGAAGCCAGTGACAGGGAGATGAAGTATATAAAACCCTCAGGCAAACGGCACCGGCAAGCCAAAGCTGACACAGGGAGGAAGAAAATGGCTGAGGTAGGGAGTAACCCTTCAATAATTGTTCATTTCACTTAGGTAAATGCGACTGTTTCATTTCCTTTTGAAGGAGATTACACTGTGATGAAGTGATGTGAAAATGGCATAGAGTTGTCTGCTCATTTTACTGTAACTGAGCCAAAGAATAGAGCTTTTAACATCAGGGGAAAATTAATTCAGAGCCAACTGATTGTTGCTACTGTATACAGTTGTTATCACAGCATTCCTAAAGAAGTGCATAATAAATAAATATAATTCATCTTTGAAAACCAGATTACTTTTCCAAGTCAGATGAGATGTGGTGTGATTGGAACTGTATGGTGGCAGTATTACTGGTACCGAATCGCTGTGCATGCTGTTTTGCCCATCCTGTGTTTTAGTGTATTGAATTTTTCTGAGGCACTAATATTTTAAATCCTGTAACAACATAATTTCTACAGACATAAGTTGTCCACAGTTCATTGAGTTCCTAAAATAATCCATGTTAGCTTTTCTTGTCAGGGATCTCTGCCAATATTCTGGAGACCAAGGCAATTTGATGACCTACATGACATTATTATTAAGCCTATTTTCCCTTTTGCTAGTAATAATATTATCCAAACTAGGTTCTCGAAAGCTCTCCATCCAGTGCATGCAGGGACTTGTTTACTGTAAACACAGATGTTGCGGAAATGTGGCAGACATATGGTCGGTTTTAGGTGGATTTCCATTTCTATTTCATTCATTAACCTTTTCAGGATCTCTGCCAAAAGGAGCCCAAGGTATTTTGACCCCTGCATTGATGGTCTTCATTAACCTACTTGTGCGAGAAGACTTTTTTGGTTGATAATCATTATTTTAAATCAAAGCAGGAATTCTACCTCAGCACTGCTAGGCATCACAAAAAGCTGCTCATTCACGCTCAATTGATTTTGCAGCAATCTTAAATGTTTTCCAGACCACTTATTTATGACCTGTTTCATTCTAGATGATACTTGAAAGCTCTGCAACATGGCACATATCATCTCAGGTAGGTCAGTAGCTTCCCCGCAGCTGGATGTCTAAACTGCAATTTGTGCTATTCCTCGAATAACACAAAGTCTGAATGCTACCAGCATTCGTAAAGCAAATTTTTTAACTTTGAGTAACAAATAACTTCTGTGTTGGAAATTAAAACAAAAATCTGATTCCTCACTTTAAAGTGCTCTAGATTTTTAAGATTGTGTGGTTTTAAGTGGTGTTTGTATCTTTGGTTCAAATTGTTCGGGTAGTTAGAAATAAGATTTACTAAGAGCTTGGACCCAAAAGCCTTCCCTGAGCTTGAAATGTCATGATTATAGGCAAGATGAAGAAAACATACGAAGTGAAAACTCCTTCCAGACATCTTGTGCTTTACCCGTGCAGTCTGTGACATTCGAATAGCCGCCGTGATGGCCCTTTCCATCGCAGACCTCTCCCCTGTGCTTGCTGGCCCCAGGCTGCCCGCTGGCTCTCCAGCGCGGTGACAGTCACCGTCCTGCGTGGGCAGGGTCATCTGCCGGCTTTGTCGTCCGCGTTGCAGAAGCTCACTTCTATGTCTGGAAGAGGTGCCTTTAAACTCCAAGGCGTTCTTGCTTACAGCTGCCAAAACCATAACGGTAACACCTCATTATAAGTTATATTTATACACAGACTGACATTGTCTGAGGGAGTGTGCACAGCTGAGTACTCCTTTAGAGCATTGTCTTCTTTAAACTAATCTTTAATGTGTTCTTTGTTTGAGAGCTCCTTTTGTAATTTACTTGAAGCTGAACTATGAAAGAATCCTGATCTAAGTGAGTCACTGTCCCACTAGAAAGAATGTGACAAATATTAAATATTCTTATGTAGCTTGCAGATCTGAAAGTGAAATTCATTCTTTTCCTTTAATGCTGTTTCTTCCTTTGTATTCTGATGACTCATTTGGTGAAGCGTTATGGTGCCAATTTCTTCATCCCAAAGCTAACAGGTGTTTCTTGGATTTGCCTCATCTGTTACGAATCACTGTTGAGTCCAACTGGAAATTTTCTCTTCAGTAGTCAGGCAGTGCCCTGCACATTGGTATTCTGCACCTGGTCCCACCATACCCAGTCCACCCCCAGCATCATAGTTGAGTCTGGCTGGTCAGCGTTTGACAGCTGGTTCACCAGATCCATATCGGTGTCTGCACAGGGTGGATTTATTGTACAAAGAGCCCAGGGCATCTGTATCACATTATGTAAATGCATCCACTTCTGCCCTAAGATGTTGTTTACTGTGGGAATGTGATTAAAAGCAGGTACTAGTTCTGAATTGTTTCCTTCTCTAAAAAGATCAACACTTGAAAACAGTTAACAGCAACATTATCCTTAGGCTGGAGTTTGCTTTTTGCAGTGCAGTGAAAGCTTAGTTTACTAAGGTTATAATGTCCAAACTCTCATCTTTTTAAACTAAAATGCTCTGCCAGAATGAGATGAATGAGTAGATTATTCAAAATACAAGACACGTACAAGTTCACAAGTTCTCATCTGTCTTTATTTTGGCAGACAGTGTTTACACACATCTAAAATCATATGGAGCAAAACTGTCCCATTTGGTAGGAAATGCCAAACGGCATTTTACAAATATTAATTTGGTCTGATCTGATTGTAGTGCAATATTTTATTTGCAAGATGCTCAGACCTAATTAAAAAAATATTTTTGACATATTAAAATCTCACAGAAAACTTCAGACTCCTTTAATTGTGATCTCATAAACCAAGAACCCAGCGTAATCAGCCCCATTTTAATCTGATTCTACAGGAGCAGTAATTGCCATAATACTGAGTAAATAAGGATTAAAAAAAAAGATTTGAGTCCACTTTCTATTCTGATCGCTTTGGGTTTATAATTTTTTTTTTATATATTTAAGTTGTCCCTAGGAAAATTATTTCTTTCAAAATTATCATTATTATATTTCAGAACCCTGAAAAAAAGGAGTAGTATATCAATTTACTCTCCTCTTGCAAAGCTGATATTATGATAAAGATATAATCCTGGTTTTGCTATTGCTTATCATTGTAATAATTCACCTCTATTTAATAAAGCAGTTAACACCTTGACTTTGTCTTATATACTATTTTATAGAATGCACAGACAAAGTCTTGGCTCTCTTTGAAAAAGAGGTGTATAGAAAAGTTAGTAGTAGTTTTAAAATTTCTAAAACTTTAAAGGTTTCAGAAAACCAAATCCATATCCTTTGGATACATTGTATTTTCAGAAGGCTCAAAATAAAAAAAAAAAAAATTCCCTGCATCTTCCATCTTTTAAGTAGAGTAATGGGAAGACCAGACTGACTTGAAAGATGTCTAGTGCGGTGGTTGTCGATTGAACAAATCATTTCCATGCTCTTAGGGAACCGGTATGAATTAGGCTTGAAACCCATTGCTATACTCCCTGAATTTCCTCAAGCAGCAGAAAGGATTAAACTGGCTAAAAAAACTGTAGTGATGTGTTTACTACCAGTCCTGTGGACAGCATAATTACTATTTTATTGTTTTGAGGTTTTTAAGTTACTCCTATTTTTCATTTTGTTAATAGACCGCTGATGCTGCAACCCTGTATTCTCCCTGGCACTGCGAGCGAAGGCAGCGGGCTTAGTCTCACGAGTGCATTGCTGCCACGCGGCAGTCGCTGTGACTAGTACGGGTGCTTTGCAAGATTCTTTACAAAATAAAATCACTAGCAAGGTTAATTAGAAACAGGCATATTTCACTGTAGGTTTAGCACTCTTCAAATGTGCTGATTCAGATGAGAACACTGACAGACTTACTACTATGGCTGATTATATATACCTTAATTGTTATATAATTCAATTCAGTATAAATAAGACCTTCTTTGTATAATGGCTCTCTGCCATTTGTGATTAATATTTCATTAGGCATGAAGCCATGAAAGCACTTAAGCAGGTGCTCAATTTTAGCCACTTTAGTCAATTATCCTTTGAATTAGGCATATGTTCCAATGTTTTGCTTGACTGGACCACTATTCCCCAAAGCTGAGCTGACCTTTATGTATGCCATTTATATCAGTGAACATTTTTTGCATGGAGGATTAAAAATAAGAAATTCACTTATTTCACCCACAAATTAAATGTTGTCACGATTTCTAGGAGGAGGTTGAATCTTGTTTTACAGTGTATCGTATGACTGAAGGATGGTTTTACTGAAAACCTTGTTTCCCTTGTATCTCTTGACTATCCGGGTGGCGATCACATTAATACGTTACGCGTTATCAGTCTGTAGAGAGCCAAGCCTATGAATTGTGTGTGCCTGTTGATAGAGGGTAAAGTTTTCTAAATCTTTTTTCCTTGTAGTAAATACATTAAAATAGCGATGTACCTTTTCCATAATCCAGCAGACAACTCACCCATTATCTTCTTCATGTGCTGGTGTTTGCATCACCAGCAGGTTTTTACACCTATTTTAATTACTTACTTTTGATTTGCCAGAATTTCAAAAGGTACCAGAAAGAGGCAGTTAAAAATCATAGGCTAAAAACGCAAGCCTAAAAAGTCTGTGGTCAGTTTAATACATATTTTTCAACCCTTTGGTGGGTCCTGCTTCTGCAGAAGTCAGTGGCAGAAGCCCGTTGCAGAAATGCACTGGAGCAGGGCAGGCCTTTAATTATTTGTCACATAGCACAATACTGTGCAGTCTGATGCTTTAGCTAGGGCTAAATAAACCGGCTTCACGATCTGCAGCACTACAGCCATGCTGGTGGAGCTGATAAAAGTTGGGAATGGCAGAGCTCGAAGAAAACAATTACCCAGCAACAAGGTGAAATGTCATGTACATGGCAGAAAAAACCCAAATGGGTTTACGAGTACCATACAGTGTAAAACAAAACGTAAAACCCATCGTGATTGTGAATTTTACTTTTTTCCCTTGGGAGGTCTCCCTGGTGCCCACAAGGTGCCAGCTCTGACATCTGCTCTGCAAGGGACGGTGCTCCTCTGGCCAGCTTGGCCAGAGTGTCCACAGACTGGAGTCATTCCTGTCCTGTCTGCTGAATTTTGTCATTAATAAAAAAATGGATAATTAGAGTATCTTTGCAGAGTGAAAAAGGGAAATGTCTCAATGTGGAGCGTAAGAAGTATTGTCTGTAGTGAAGCATTGGCCTGAGGTCTCCTGAACCCACAGCCAGCCCTTGCAGGGCATTGGCCTGAGCAAAAAAGCGAGGTCAGGGTGTGGAGCTTAGCTACGCAGCGAGCAGGGCTGTGACTATCGCCCTGCTTGGAGCCGGCTCCCTGGGCCAGGGGTTTCCTCCATGTTGGCAGAGGCTCGTGCTGAGGACATTCCCCAAGAGCTAATACCCCAGCGCCGCTGAAATCAGCGGTGAGACTCCGATAGGCTTACATTAACAGCAACATCATTTTTCCACTCTGATGATGAGCTAATCTGTGCTGTGATGTTTATCTGAACTGCATTTTACTTTAGTTTTATTTGTGATAAAATTCAGTAAATGGACGAAGACCACTTGGATTGCTTTTTTGGGTAGAAGTCTTGGCTTAAGTTGTTAGACAGTCATTGACCAGCTCTCATGGAAGCAGCAGTTGGATGCTCGGCAGAGCTTTCAGAGGGGAAGTAAAACAAAATCTGCACTTGACTAGTTGTGGAAAATGCTTTTTCTAATAGTATTTTGTTTTTCTATAGCTGGTATTTCTTCCCTATAAAAGCTGTTTTCCTCATCATGGAGGAATTACCCTACAAAATTTAATATTAGTATTGATTCCAGGTTTTCAACTCTTTATGGATGTTGCTGCCAGAGCCCTGTAGTGTGGCGGTGCATAGTGGGCTCCATACTGCAGAACGGGGAATGAGGAAGGATTGAGGTGTCTCCTAGTCATAGCTGGAGAAACATAGAGTTATGAGACGTTTGTGAAATAAGAAAAAGTCTTCCTTAAACTTATGATTACATTCGGTTAAGTTTCTTTGTTGCCTTTCTCATTGCAGATGAATAATTTCCAAAGCCTGTGTTCTCATTACCGATCTGATTTTGACTTCTTTTTGCTTTGAAAATTACAGTGTTGCCACATCTCACTTTTCCTGATTTTCTCTCTTCTTTCCAGGACGTGGTATTAAAGCCTTGTCATCCTTTTGTACTTCCATACCCTGTGGTCCTGCTCTGCATCTGTTGTTACAAAAGAAGGAATAGTGCCTTTTGAGAGACAATCATTAAGTATATGGACGGTCATGTCCATTTTAAAAAGGAGAGAGGTCTAGAAAAAGAGCATAATTGACTTGTAATTGTATTGCATGAGTGAAAAGTGAAACAAAAGACACGGATCAAGTTGCAAATGGACAATTTGTTCATGAAGCGATTTCACTATAGTAACAGACACAGATAGTACTACATGGCTCAGGATGTCTTTGCTGCAGCATTAATGTTTTTGAATTTTTATGGTAGGAGAGGATGGCTCTGTGAAAATAGCTTTTGAAAACAGGGTTTGACCATTTTTTTTTTTTTTTTTTTTTTTTTTCAAGTAGCAAGATCCCTAGAGAAGTTCAGGTGAATCTGAAAGGGTTACTGTTTTTCATCCGCTGGAGAAGGCAAAGGGATTTATCTAGCATTCGCATAATTTGTAGGATATCTGGACCTGGGATTCCCCATCATATGCTGAGGACTTTGCAATCTGAAATGAAATACCAAGATGCTTCTTGCTCAACAAGGAAACCCTTGAGCTTTCATGACAACTGTAAATATTAGAGAAATATTAATCACAATTTTCAAATGTGTCAGTCGACTGGAAGTTTATTTGCATGGTAGACAGGATTGTGTAACTTACATTAAGCCATTGTTGAAATGCATTTGTTTGCCATCACGAGTTAAGAGAAGNTCACGTATTCACATAGATTAGATTTCCACGTGTGGGACATTACAAAGCATTAATGTCTGAATGGACCACAGTAGGTAACCAAAACAAAACAAAACAAAAACCCACAACAAAAAACAACCCCTAGCATAGCAAATGTATGGCATTTTTGTTATTGTATTATTTTGTTGTTATTGTATTATTTGTGTTATGAGAATAGGGGCTTAAGAAGTATTTTTAAAGCTCACACTGAAAATGTAAACTGCTCTTTTCCTCATTTACATATGCTATATATACCCGTATAGCAAAAGGTAACCTAACAGAATCCATACATCTGGATCGTAACAAAATTCTGCTGGATTCCAGCTCACCTGCAGAAGTGCTTCGTAAATCCCTTTCCTGAGAAGATCAACTGAGAATTCCATGGAAATTAATGGAAAAATGGAAATAAATGATTAGCAAGAATCAGCACAAAATTCCCACTTGTAGTCGATATAAGGCAGAATTTTGTGCTGGCTCCTGCAGACCGCAGCTGTCTGTTCTTGCTGAGGACATTGATCCTTTGATATTCCAGTCTCAGGAGCCGTCTCTTTGTCTTCCTTTTTCATCTCAGAACAAAGTAATGTGTTCTTCAACTTTGACCAATGAGATTGGCAATATTACAGGTGGACTAATCTTATCTGTCCAAGACCCATTAATACTAACAAAAATATGCTCTAAATGAGACATTTATACAAATCAATATACATTAAAATGTATGGTGTGCCAAGGCAAGCCAAGCAGAACTTGTTCTTTAATCTTCATTAAAAATAAAAGATTAAAAATTTATCTTTTCCTTCTTAATGCAGAAAGGTATGGCAAAGTGAATGTGACTCGAAATTTTAATGTAACAGCACTTAAATTATATTCTCTGTACAAAATAGGATTTTCAAAGTGAAGAAAATGGCTAATGCATTTTAAAAAAACAACAACAAGCAAACAAAAGTGTTCATGGTCTGTATTGCCCTATAATGGAAATGGCTTTTTAGAGTGAGATAGAGAGGCTATGTTTGGGAAGAATTAGGCTTTTTAACACCAGACAGGCTGAACCGAGGTCTGTGTCCCCACAGCAGTATTTCTCTTTTTTTATCTGTGCATCCGTAATGTGCTCACTTCCATGCCTCGGATTCTGTTTGTTACAAATGTCAAGGAAAATTCTATGCATAAATATGGAAACTGTATGTTGATGGGAAGAGGTAAATAAAATAAATTGAGGATTAGGGACATACTGATATCTTACATCTGGTCAGCTGCCAGATAGTCTCAGTAAAATGAAGCGTTTGAGGTGTCTGCAGCAGCAAAGTGACCAGGAAGCTTCAATTCACTCCAGGCGGCAGCTGTCTGGATTATGTTCTTGCTTGCAAGACGGGATAATAGAGAGGAGTGGTAGGAAGCTTGGTGTGTTCACTGTTACCAGTTTGATGCCATGTATGTTTCTAGTACGTGGATTGACATTCATGCATTTGATATTAGAAAGGCAGCGTGGGTCCCTTCCAACTCAGGGTATTTTGTGATTCTATGACTTGAGACTACTGACAGACCAAAAACTTTAGCACCCAAGAAAATAGTGCGCTTGGTGGCTTGCAGGAAGCTAATGTTGCCTTTGTCCTTTCTCTCATAGGCTAATGTTGCAGACTGATTAAATATATTACTGCCACCAATTGCGTTTCATCTTGTAAAGTGGCATTTGCAATAAAACAACAACAAAAAAAAAAAATCAGAGCTTGAATAAGGTACCGAGCCTAACCTATAACCTCAGGCAGTTTGCACCACATTGCATTAAATAAGCTGACAAGGTAGGCAAGATGGAGGCTGCGTGTGTTTGAAGCCTTCATTAATAATCTTGAAGTATTAAGTAGGAATAAAAGCATGCTGCTGATTTCCATTCCCACCTCTGTGCCATTTGGGTGATTTTTTTTTCTTTTTTT
>VYZV01013979.1:79508-98177 GCA_013401275.1 Pandion haliaetus | reverse complement strand
CGTTGCTTTCCCCTTGACAGCTATGTGAATTATTTCTGCCTGCACCGTGTCATTACGGTCACTCTCATTGCTTACTGTGTGTCAGCCAGCATCCCTAGGCAAGTGCAACAGCACAAACAGAAATGAATCCTTCTGTGGGCCCCGTAAGTAGCAGAAGAGGCCTGCAACCCTTTCTTTTCTTTATTTATACTAATTTTTTAAGTGTATCTGCTCTTTTAGAGGTGACCAGTTAAAGTACTTTACAGTTTTTAGTGTTCTCACTTTTTTAGCAGAGCAATTGCCCGTGGGCATGAACAGTGTGGAGCAGGGCTTTCCTATCAAGGTTCAAGGACCTTTTGTATCAAAAAGCAAGCTGCTCATCTTACCCATTAGTCTTATCACATTGCTTGTTCTCTCCGATGCACTTTTTTCTTCTTTTCTATTTCTTAGGACCTGCAACCTTACAAGAGTTTGCAGGAATTTTAGGGTGGGCATTAAGAATACTGTGTCAAAGGGGCGTAAAATGCTTTGTAGACATAAGATAAAACTGTTTTCCAACTAGTTTATTTTCTACAGAGATTTAAACTAAAGAGAAGAGAGGGCAAAGAAGTAATAATGGCAAATTGGGACAAATCCTCAGTAACTCTGAGGATTATAACTGATTACAATTCTGAGTGATTCTGATTGTAACTTCCTCAGAAGTTATAATCCCACTGAGGGAACATGAGGGCGTATGTGGGAGGAGGGTGAGGAGGAGCAACAAAGTTTGCCTGGGGTTTTCAGGCAGAGGAACAATCCCATTTTCACCAGTACATTGAGTGAATTTAGAGCTCTATTGGCTCCTTAGGTTCATCTGCTAGGAGCTTGATCCATGGATTTTTGGAGTTGAAACAAAGACATCCACTAAAGTATGGTCAGTCCTTGCTAGTCCTGCCTGGTTAGCAAACCAGGATCTTTTAAGGAGTTTCACAAGCAAAGAAGGCTTAAGAATTTCATCTTCCAATTACGCAAAGTGGGTTTTTTCGTGTTTGGGATGCATGTTATTTTCTGCTCGCCAATTTCTTTACACCATGCTCTTGTTGCAGTTAGGAGTTCTGGTTCCTTCCATTGTCATCGGAAACCAGACTGCAGCCCATCTATCAGAGGAGCAGATTGCCTGACAGACTGGGTAAGGAATCTGGTCAACCAATGCCATAATTACTCAAGCAGTTACCCTAGTATTAATTTCTTTCCCAGGTCACAGGGCAAATCCATCCTTGGATGCGTATCAGGGTAGTCCTGCTTCTTTCCTTTCCAGCTTGCTCTTGCTACAAATCGAGAAAGCCAAAGAGATTAGCATATATTTTTTTTATTCTAACCTCTTACCAAGTAGCTGGGTGGGTGCAGGTTTGGATGTCCTCTACCTATCAATTTTCTTTACATGTTTCTTAATTTTAAATGCATTATTAGACAGGTTTTAGCAACACTAAACCTAAGGAAACTAGAAAAGGAAAAAGATGTTCTAGCCGTATTTTGCATACAAATGGACAAAACCATCAGTACATCCCTTCTTTCATGTGCTGGATTATTTGTCAAAGTTTTTTCACTGTCAACAGCTAATGCATCCTTTTTTTTTTCCAGTAAAAGTAAGGCTTGCACTGTCGCTCTACTTTTTATCCTCTAAAAATCCTAACTAAAACCTAAGCTAGTCTGGCTCTTAGCAGGAGGCAGAATTGAGCTCAACTTGTAAGGAAAATTGATAGCAAATTTCTGTTCTGAAGCACGCAACTGTGGTGCACTGCCCGAAGTGTTACTTTTTAAAATGTGCAGTTAATACATAGCACACTGGAGTAATCTAAGCTCCTCATCACTGAAGTCTAAATAAAGTCACCTCTTCCCTTCTTGCGTGTTTTGGCCAAATGGATTAGAATCTTTGACCCAAATAATTTCTTTCCTCAAGCTTATTTAGCTGCCACCAGAGTGCTTTGAGAAATCCCAAGGAAGCAGTGAACATTTTTATACTTTCAAGGATTCTTGTTGCAAATGAAACAGGATAATTGAGGATTTATACCTCACATGCTGGGTCATCACATTTGTCTTTCTAATTCATTTTAGGGGTAAAGATACCATGTGTGTATGTAACTACTGTATCACAAATTACTTTACAAAGGAAACGGAAAACTTGGTAGTTCTTTTCTCCCTTCGATACTTTCAGTGCCATCAGAAAGCAACCATATGTTTAAACAGTACTATATAACACAATGAATTCTTCTTACTTTGATTATTCTGTCTGTCATTTTGATGGAAATAAGAGATCGATTGTGTGGTGAACACAAACTTGGTGTATTCCATAGAGTGTGGTAACAGGGCTTACGCCGTCAATAACGGCACTCGTACGTGCAGCTTTCATGTCAAGGGGGGCTCCTTCCTTTGCCTTGTTCTAACTCCCATGGGCCCCTGCCTCGGGTCCTCCTTAGGGCTTGCAAGCCCGATGACCCTCCTGACAGTGGTGAGCGATGTGAGCAGGAGCTGCCCCTGTGGCTGAGAAGAGGAGAGAAAGGCAAAGTGTTGCTGAGCACTTGGAAAATTCAGCCCCTTCCAGGAATTTTTAGATACCTCTCACGATCTCAGGCAGGCCCTTTGTTTTTCAAAACCAGCGAAATGATTATTTCTTTTCCTGTTGATTTCCCCAGGAGTAGGTAAAGGTCAGTGAATGTAAACGTTACTAAATGTGGTCGAAATTACTCCAGTTTCTTTGAAATCCACAGAGATACAGACTATCGACATCTTTTAAGGGTTACAGAAGATGAATTTTGAGCAATTAAGATGTGAGTAGTCTCATACGTTTTTCTTCAGATTTAAGAAGAAGGAATTGTAGGTGAGTGCTTGCTGGGAACTAGAGCAAAAGGCAGTATGCAGAAAAATGGACTTTCTCTTGGAAGTTTAGTTCTGAGAGAGGCAGGTAGACAAGGTTATCTCTGTTAAGAATGGAACTCAGGTGATTTGCATGAGACTTCAGAATTCGCTTTAAATATACCAATTGATTTTTTTTTTTTTCCTCCCCCCAGAAAAGACATGAAATATTTGATTTCTGTAGTCAAACCTGCTTATCTCTGCTTTGCTTAATGCTAAAGATGCAGGCTAGCAGAGAGGTGACGCTTTGCAGTGTGTCTTGTAACTTCTCACAGGGAAGCACGTTGTTCTGTCAGTGCACAACTAGCTCAAACTGCAGTGCTTCTGATTTAGTGCATGTGAAAGATATATATGGGCTTTTTTTCTTCAGGAAATCTGTCCCCAAGGTGGGCAGAATAAAATTAGAGAGCCACCGTTACTTCAGAATCAGTATGCTAAGTATATCCAATAGTCTGTGCATGCTAAGTGATGATTCACATTTTATTTACTTACTACAATATGTTGACATTTGGACACTAGTTAGGATGCCGATATCCTAGGTGCAACTGCTGGGGTAAGAAGCAATTTTCACACAAGATCGAATTTCAGGGTGCTAAGCTATCATGTGATGTCAGGAATTTTTACTAAAGAATGTTCCTTGTTTATTGTTTTCCATAGAGGTGGTTCTGCATGAAGTACTGTATTAAAAGATAGTAGTATGGGAATGGAAAAAATTAATAAACATTTAGATCTGTATTGGCAAACTGTGATCATACTGTTCAGATGAAGTAACAACAATTTTAAGCATTGACACGAAACAATTACTCCAAAATCTGGTAAGAATTTTTGGAAGAGGGTAGCAGAAAAACACTTGAGATAGAGATGTTTTACCTCAATTCCTTTCGAGGGGCTCAAGGGCAGAAAGAGTAGGTAGCTTAGCATATCTTTTGCATACAAATAATTTCACATTTCGCATACAGTTGAGATATTGTAATGTGAAGGAGCAAATTGGAAACATGGCACTTACATGAAGATACTGTGTTTCCTTGAAGTAGAATGTTATACGTCATCCTGAGCCCTCATTGGAAAAGCCTAATGTGCAGTGCTGAAAGCTTAAGTAGAAAAGACATTAAACTGATAAAGAGACTGTGTTAAACGTCAGTAAGGAAACTCATAACACTTGCTGGATATGAAAAAAAAAAAAAAGCGCGCTTTCTATTACCGGGTAAAAAACCAGGAAAAGTTACTATTAATGAGAAAGGCTTTATTATTACTAGATAATAAAAATAAATTAGAACTGTTGAGGTGTAAAATTTGTTGTAGGTACATCAGTGTTTGGTAAATCTGCTAAGTTATGACTCCATTTTGCAATGTAGTGTGATGGTCCACTTGTAGAGCGTTTCATGTCAGTTCTCACATTTACTGTCCATTCTAATACTCAGCCTAGTTGATTTAAAATATAGCTTAAGTTAATCAACTATTCCAGCATTAATATTATCTCTAAGAGCCAGAAAGTTATATTTCAGTTTTCAACACAGTGTAGTTAAAGCTTTTTAATTTGATTTTTTTTGTTATTGGAGATTCAAGACTAGTGGAATGCCTAGTAGTGCAGAGCATTACCAAGTTTTTCATTTAGTCCAATCTCGTAATTACCTACAATTCATACTGAAGGCTAAACATGTAACAAATGATGTGACTGTACTAGGCTTGTAATTGAAAACCAATTCCAAGACAAACATTATTATTTTCAGTTTAAAATAAAAGCTTGTGTTCAATAACATTATTCTGCTATTTTCCTGCACTATAATTTCTTCTGAAACACTTTTGTGCTCTGTGATTTCACAGTGTTCATCCTCCTGGTTAGATTTTTCTCTAGATTGCTATTAATGATACTGAGTTTGTTCTGATTTTTTTGAGTAAATGGAAAGATATCGGTGAATCCTGTGGTAAGAGGAATAAATTTGAGAGCTGAATCTCTTTCACAATGCAAGGACTAGTTCTAAATCTGTCATATTCATAATGGTGGCTAATAATATTTTAATATTGCACAAAACAATCATCAGCGACCAAACACCTCCAAAAAATAACTGTGCTGGGGCTCCATTGATCCCATCGCCCTGGGCTGAGCAGTGCTGCCGGTGCTGCCGGCATCAAGGCTGCAGGCAGATCTGCCGGTATTGTGCAGGGTTCACCCTCCCAGTTAAAAAAATACGAGTGTTACAACCTGGATCCAATCTTTGGCAGCAGTATGTTTGGATTGGAGCAGATATTTGGGAATCGATGGTTCGCTTTGTGGCCATGGGACAGATCCTGCTTCTTCTCTCTGTACTCCCCATTACTGCAAAGTGTCTTTGTGGAATTTCTTCCTGTTGAGAGCGATGCTTTGATTACCTCCTATGATTTCACACAGTTTGAAACACAACTTACTGTAATCTTCGTTTAACAGCCTCTTCAAGACTGGTCAGATTTCCAGCTAAGCAGCTCTTAGAAACCTCAGCTTAATGCTTTTTGTCTCAGAGTGAAGCAAAAGATTTTGCCACCCTTGATTGTGAGCTAAATGGATCAGATATTACTTTTTATGAGAGATTGCCCATTTTTTTCCACTCGCATCTTATCACCATATTTGCTTGATTTCAAAGGGGATGCATTAGCTTATGTATTTTATATTGCTCTATGTTATCTATTCTTTCTGGTTTTGTTTAATTGTGATTGCACATCTCTTATGCCTCTTGGTTACCTGCTGTGGTTTTTTATCTAATCACAGAAAGATTCGATGGTTTTCGGGAGCACTGCTGCTCTTAAGAAATACCTAAAAAGATTAACTTGCTTGTATGAATACATATGTACCACTTCTGGCCCTGTTGTTTTCCTGAATAATGGTCCAGTCTTGCAAAGACTTTAGAGCATGTTAAGTTACAAACCACCCGTAGTTTGTGGATTCCGTGTTTAATTGTTTGCAGTGTTGAGACATCAAATGCCTAAATACATGAAATAATCTTTAGGGCAGAACATGCTTTCCTTCTGTGTTTACTCTCTGAAAGCATACTGGGGTGAAACCAGGTCTTTAAATCTTAGTCTAAAGATGAGACTGAAGGATTAGTCTTTAATTTATTTTAGAATGGAAAACTTAGTTTTTCAAAAGTGTTCAGAAGATACACATTTCCCACTGCATGATATCGGAGGTTTGCATGTTCCCGGTCTTGTGGAAGCTTGCTTTCTCCCTCAGACTTGTAAGCAGCCTTCAAGAATACTTTTTTTTTTTTTTTCATAGTTTATCCCCCAACTTTTAACGTAGAGGTGGATGAAGTTGCATAGATACCTTAGGAACCAACTCAGAGCTCTGTCAATATTTTGAGACTTCAGAAGTTCAATTTCTGTTGCTGGGCTTCTTTTCCCCACAGGTTCGCACATCCCTGTGACAGACTACTATCAAAGTACAAAAACACTGCGTGAGGCACTTTCAGGAGTTCTGGCTTGGCATCTTATAAAGTTGTCCAAGATAAAAAGTTGCCTTCTCTGGACACAGAATTCTGTAAGCCCAGAATATGAATCCTATTTTCTGTGAACAAGAAAACTCTAATATTCTGCAATTACACGTAAACAACGTTACAAGTAACAGTTTGGTTAGTAAAGAGAGATTTTGCGTGACATATTCTTTGTTCTTGCAACAGCTCCTTCTTCAGAAACACCTCAGAGCATCCTTCACCCCATGGCTGTGGCTGGTGGCTCCAGAAGTACAGCACAGCAACGGCATGTGGAAACTGATTTTCAAACCATTCTAACTGTCAAGTACATTTTCAAAATACTGACCTTCATGCTAGCCTCTCTGTGAGAGCTAAATTCACCTTTGGAAGGAGATATGCGTGGCTCTTGTGCTTACAGAGATGTCTTATTTATACATCTTGTTCTTCCACATGGAGTGGAAAGGAGGGCTGGATTTCTTCATCCTTCAGTGTAAGCCCAGCATAAAGATAGCTATTTCCTTCAGTACGTGAGGAGAGGGACAGTGCTGTGAATATGACAGGGATGGAGAGGAATGGCAATTGACAATACGGCAGAAAGAACAGGATCACTCCACTACCAGGTGGCAAAGCGGATTGCACCCGAAGGCGCCGGCGTGGCTGTGGGCAGTAGCTGCCCTGCCGAAGGGCTTGCAGGCAGCGATGCAAACCTCGCGGATCACTTTGAGTCCTTGGTTCTCTCTCTCATCTTTTTACTGCATCAGGCTTTCGCCAACTTTATTGAAAAGAGATTCATGGTTTGTTCAGGATTTTGTTTATAGGGACTGAAATATCACCTCTCTTGTCCTGCTGTTTTTAAATGTGAGTTAAAAACAAAAGATGATTGTCAACTTATTTTAAAATATATACCAAGACGAAAATAAGAAAATACTCAAACTATTTAGCAGCCAGCAGGTTTTGGCAGCAGTATATACCTCCACCAGTATGAATCATTGCAAACATAAAGAGAAACACATTGAAACCAATACAAGACCAGATTCAAATAGTGACTCCATTTTGGCAGCTACATTTTATTTTTATTTCCTTTTTCATTTTTCCTGAGGTTGCTGGCACCTTGCTAACGATAGACAGCATTGATTTAAATTCTCCATCACAGAAATGTGATACACCCTGTAAAGAAGACAGTGGTTGTGTTTTGGCAGCGTATTTTACTTCATCGCATTCCTCTGAACTGATAAACTCAAAACCAGAAGAGTTAGAGCTGGAGTGGTAGATGATACTGGAAGGCTCCATTAAGCAGATGTACCTGGATCCCAATTCTTAAAAATTACAGCACTTAGTAGATAGGTAAAACAAAGTTTGGTTGTTGTGAATAAAGGAAGCTGAACCAGATGTGTCTTAGTATCCACTTTAGTTTTGGAACCAGTAAAATGATGTGTGCTAATTTGACATCAATATCTAAGCGTTCCTTCAGAGTGAAGGATGAACCTGGTCCAGTATTCCGTTGTTTACATTGCAGTGAGACAAGGTCTGCACTTCTCCCCTGTATGCCAGCCACAAACTGCAACATAACAGTATTAATGTAAATTCATAGAACGTTTTGTGGAATAGTATTTGCAATTCAGGGTGCTTTAAAACGAGATTTTGCATGTACTTACATTTCAGTCATGCGCTGGGAGCATGAGTTGGGGTTATATGTCCCTGATCTGATCACTGCAAACTGGCCGGGTCGTTGAATTACACTGCAGCTCCTCCATTGCCTTACTGCCTCAGGTGGCTCTGCAGATGGGCTGGAGGGAGCAGAACTTGCAGCTGACTACCCATAGTTTTGTGTGGCCTGTGCAAGCAATCTGTGCTTTAGTAAGGAGCATTTTTAGAATCACATTTTGACTCTGCATAGTCTGTAATGAAGAGAAACAATTCCTGGTGAGGGATTCACTGTATATGTGCCTATGTGAGCGTTCACATTCAGCGTAATCTAAACATTCAGGAAATAATCCTTCCTTTTGACAAACAGAACTGGAACCACAAAGGGGTATTGACTAGGACAAATACAGCATTTATTCAAAAACTCTCTCAATTATAATTTCAGTTTTGTTTGCATGAATTCTCCCTGCCTGCAGATAGGACTTGCTTGCAATCCTGAGCCAAATTTTAGTTCAATAGAGATCATAGTGGAGGTAGCCATGATAAAATTGCAGCTTTTTATTCGAGTAGAAAGTGTTGAAAGAGTTTCACAGCCAAGCCAAACCATTTGTTTGCTGTTTTGTAGTCAACGTTTTACAGCCTTCCTTTAGTACAGGCTGTTCATTTAAAAGAGGGGGGAAAAAGGGAAACTGGTCATCGAATGAGTGCCAGTGGTTATCTGCTTCCCTCAAGTAGAAAAGTACCTTTATCTCCCCCTACAAAAGGTTGTTTTAGAAGCCTTCAGGTACTCTGACAAAGGTTACCAAATACTTCAGTTTTGAGGCAAAGGAGTAGAGAAATCTGTGCTGTTGCACTGGAAAGTTAAGTGTTGACACTGCTGTTCCTATTGTCGTATCTTCCTGAAATAAAAAGGGAATAAAATGTTTCCTGAAATGAGACTCCATTGAGCTGCACTTCGTATGTGTTTGAATGCTGTGGGGATTCACCAGAAACTGGCTAATTAATTTGTAAATTCATTACCCAGCCCTGTTGACTCCAGGGAAAAAGTCTTTGGTATACGGAGGTTCAACTTCTGAAAAAATGTTTAGCTGGGGATCACATTTGAGATGTGGAGAGTGGTAAGTCACCTCTGTGGTAAAGATGGTGTACATGCCAGCACCGTTAAATGAAGTAGGAGAAAGTGGTACTCACATTTTTTCTTCCTTTATAGCTTTGGTCAAGCAATCTAGGTTTGGCCGCTGATTAGGATTTGTGCCTCACAGCCTCCACGTGAGCAAGCTGGGGAGGTCCTGGAGAGCGAGATGTCGGTGTGAGACAGATCAGGTCACCAAAGCAAATATGTGAGCCTTCTGGCTGCTGTTAAGAGGAGATGAGTGTCTGGGGGCTACTTTTCGGTGGCTGGAGATTTCGCATAAATGCCTGGGCTGAGATGAATGTTTGAGATACATGGGGATTAATGGGTCTGAGGAAGCAGGGCCAGCCAAAGACAATGAACAGCTCTGTTCAGCAGGACGATTTCTGGAATAACCAGATCCCACATGGAGCTTGGCTGGGTTGCTATTGCTTCGTTTTGTTTTTTTGAGGGGGAGGATTTTAATCCCTTAAAGCAAATTCAGTGGTTTGTTTTTTAAGATGCTTACCAGACCCTGTCGATTTTTTTTTTTTATTCCTGTTTAGTAGTGCTTGCATCAGTCTTTACTCTCAGGTCTTTTACACATTTTCTTTCTGGGACAAAGTTGTAATTGAATAGGATTGGGAATAGAAGTTAAGGCAAGGTTTACTCAATGCTGTTCTGCAAAATGAAGCATAGTTATTTTTTAAAACTTTTGTCTTTCGTATTCCTGGGCTAATGCCTTTCAGTGCTTGAAAATATATTCCATGTTGTAAGATGTCATACTTCTGATGGTGCTTTGGTTTACCATTAGTTTAGCTTTGACTTACTCTGAAAATCTTCAGCATTTTCTTCTGTAGGTTTCCTGCTTAGTAATTTTATAGCATTGCAGAGAGAAAGTCACCAAAAGACTTGGCACTTCTCTTAAAGATCATGCTTTAGAGCACTGAACTGCAGTGTGGTTAAAGGCTTCCAGATTATCAGTAAATAGACGTATCATTGTTTTCTGTTGCTACATTTGAAATGTTAGAATATGTCTCTAATCTCAATATCATCAGCTTCCCTGCTTGCACACTTTTATTACTGTTTTGTAATAGTGATTAAGAGATAAGCGTAACAGAAGTGTTTCAGACTCATGGAAGTTTCCAAAGAAAATTTAATTTGACATTAGTGGTAAGAGCACTAAAGCTATGTTATTTAGGGTGCTGGATTTCAGTTTTCAGCTAGCAGCTTGCTCTCATGCTAAAATTCTCCTTTTTGGGCTAATTACAGCGTTGTTTATCTGTTTTTTAACAAAAGCTATCCTCAGCACAATTGGAATGACTTTCACCTTCTTTGGATCTGTGTTAAGGGCAGTGTGGTTAGAAAATGATAATGGCACAAGCAGACAGCAACAGAGAGTGTGAGGGTTTTGATGAGACAGCACTAACTGTGGCACAGGAACCCATGGAATAAGTAGGAGCAATGCAAATGCCCTCTCTGATTTCTTTCTGAGTCTGGTCTGCACTGCTTCCTCATATGCTAATCAGACTAAAAATGTGGGGCATCGCTGTTCATTTTTAGCACCTTTTGTGTCTTCCCTAACTAATATGAACTGATAAGTAGAAAAGTGATTTTTTGGGGGGCAAATTGAGGATTATCATCTGGTTGAAGAAAAAGATATGTGGAAGTTTGCCTATTACTACTCTTTTTGCCTATCAACAAAGCAACAAAGTTTCATGAAATTGTATCTGCAACAATAATAAGCCTAAAAAAAGGATAATAAAAAAGAGAATACTTTCAGGTTTTGGCAGTCTGTTGTGAAAGCAGGTGGCTAGTCCTAAATCTAATTCCTGGGGTTTTATAGCGTAGCAGTAAAGAGGAAAGCAGACAGCATTGTTACCCACAGAGTTTGAATTAAATTCAAATTTGTTTCAGCAGGGTATTAATGGGGTTCCTGTGAGAGACAGTCTCTGGCTTTGAGTTTGTTACTGGGTGGAAAATCATCTGGACAGGGGGGTTTTTTTTTAGCTGTGAGAATATGTTTATAGTTCAAATTTTTACAAACTAAATTCATTATGGCCCTTAACTCATTTCCATATGAGATGTAGCATCAATTGTATTTTGTGTTAAGCCTTTTATAATAATTAAGATGGATTTCCTTTGCCTTCTCATATATGTGTGGTTCACATGCATACGCTATTATTACTCATTACTAAATTAAAAAGTCCAGGTAGCTCTACTGAGTTTACCTTCTGGAAAACAACGTTCTGAAAAATGTTCTGAAACATAGAACATATCAGTTCCAGTTGTTCACTTCCCTGACAAAATACCTTCTGTAAAGATGTTAAAAGACAGAATTTTGAGTCAAAAATACCGATGCATCAAAAAAGAGGGCCATCACAAAAATGTGTCACAACGTTATGAGCTTGCTGCTTTTTTAAAAGAATATTTTTTTCTTTGTTATGGGTTTATGCAGAGTAAACCATGTTTACAGGTGTTCATAATGTTTTCTACAAGTGTAAAGGCTGTAGTATTTAAGTAGAATAATCAGAGTGGAAATATTCTGTACTGGGCCTACCGGCACTGCAGGAGCCCAAAAGCACTGGTACAAATGTACCTGGGTTACCTGACTGACCCACCGTGTAGTGGGTATTTAGTGTCTTATATGACCTTCTGCATCTCCTTTTTCTTTTGTTAGATTGTTTAATTTCAATATCTTTTCTACTTTAGCAGGAAGACTCCTTTAGCAGCGCAGTGGTTGTTTGGGTTGAAGAGCAAATAGTAAAGCTTTGGTCATACAGCTCCAGTAAAATTCTGTGTGGATTTCTGAACCTTGTAGCTCTTTAGTAGTATTTGGGGCACATTGAAGTCAACAGTGCCCTTCAGCAGCTGCTTATAGAGGCTGTTCATCTATATTTTTAGCTTTGGCCTTCTTTAAGGTTAAATTATTTGAATCGCTATGCCAATATACTTCCATTCTAGTCAATGACATGAGCTTCTGGAATAATTACTGTATTTTTGTTGTCTCACTTCCCATTTTTTAAATATCTGAAAATAGCATATATCTCATGAGCCAGGAAGGAACACAAACGGTGAATGTACTGTAAACTACTTTGGTCCTACAATAACAGGAGCTGAGATGAGTGTAACACTGATAATATTAACATATGCATAAATTGGTCATTTTTAGCTGGTATCCCATTTTAGTCAATCATTAATTTGGTACCAAGTATCCAAAGAAGACTGTGGATGAAAAAAAGAAGTGAAAGTTTTATCATGGTATTATTTTAGGAAACTGAATTAGCATGGATGCAGAAATGTATGTCCTTACAAGGGTAACTGGATAGCACTTCTTCCATTCCATCAGCAAGACTGGTAATGGTAAAATAATTTTACAAAATTGAAATATGGAGCAAATGTACGTGAACCTGTTACTTTATGCAGACACTTGATTAAAGAAAAAAAAAAACCACCTTAGTTCTCCTTCTTACTTTTACTGGTCAGTGCCTAATTTGGGTTATCTAAATATGCTTAAAATGAACAGACTACTGAAATTAATTTCTCTGTTTCATTGTTTCAGACAATGGAAGCAAACCATTTCTTAATCCTAAACCAGAAACTCACCTGGAAAAGGTAAGTGGATTTATACTCGAAGGCAACACTTGACTTCAGATGTTATGGAAAGATTAATGACACTTCTCTCTCAGTATCTAGTAATAAAGCAGATACAGAGGATAAAATAGCCTGTTACTTTCCTTTTCTTTCCGCTACTACAGAAATACCGTAAGTGTGTAAACAAGTTCATTCAAACAGTAACGGAGTCTTTTCTTTTTTTTAAGAAGGGATCTTAAGAAATTCTAACCTGTTAATAGAATTGTTATCTCTTACCATTTTGGAACCGATGCATAGCTCTGATAGAACTTTCTCATTCTTAGAAATTAGCCGTTTATAAATTTAGATATTTGGGATTATTTAGCGTAAATGCATGCCCTGTCTGATGTCCTGACATACTTTCATACGCCCAGAACATCTGGCCTGATGTTCAAGTCCATTGGTTCATTCATTTCAGTGGGTATTTCTGACAGAGAGGAGGTAACTTAGTATGGATTTAAGTGCCAGTCACTTCAGTGCCAGATGATTAGCAATAGGTGAAAAAAAAATAAGCTATTATTAATAAGAATTGGGGTGGTTTCTAGGGACTGCCATGTCACTGGAATGTGTGATATGACATCACTGTCACTGTTGTTTGTCCTCATTGTTTGTGATGCCACTATGGGCATGCCACTGTTGTTTGTGATACCTGAGATGTCCCAGTACATCTGCGGTATATGGTTTATCTGGAAAAGGATTGCATACTGGTAGAGTTGCATGTGAATCTCTTACACACATGGAACTCTGTACATAAGTAGCAAAATGAGTTTAGGTTTGGAAATTTGATAAATGGATGAGCAGATGGTAGTTTGTAACGTGTGATGAACTGATTTGCAGTGATTAAGACAAGTGTAAAATTCGATTTTGAGCATCTTAAAAAGTGTGTGGCTCACTCACTTTAAATTTCATGTAAAATAACAGTAAGTTCTGTGACAATTCATAAATTTGTCTGAAGGAAAGCCCTTAATAATCCTGGTAGATGTCTCGATTCTTGAGTGATGTAAATGTTACAATCTCCTGTGGTGGCAAAAGCAAGGATTTACTAAAAGGATATTAGTAAGAGTACTTTTATCCAACTGGAAACAGGAGTTGATGAACTTCCATATTCTGTATTGTTTAAAATTTTATTATCAGTGTTATTTAAAAAACTAATTCACAGAATGAGGATTCAGGCCCTGTCTGTCATTTGTGGTTTAAAAAGTTAAATGTTGTCCGTAAATACAAAAATTTCATACCTATGTGATTCCACATGACGGACCAGATGGTTTTCCAGTATTTAATCAAGTTTGTCATTTGGTTTCAGCATCACTTTTTTAACTCTCTGGACTTTTGCATTCAATTTGACTGATGTATTGTGAACTTCAGCTGTTGTTTGTACCCCTTGTAATTTGCATAAAGGATTGCTGTTTAGTTAGGACTGAACTAGATGACACAAACCAGTCTTGACTCCTAAATGTCACCATCTTTGATTCCTTCAAGACACTGCTGTCAGGTACCCTTGATGAAGTCCTGTGTGTAGGATTTAGATATAGCCACAGCAAATACTGTAAGGACGCTGGCATGCACCTGTACCAGTATTTAAAATTCTGACTCACGAATGTCAGCAATTGCATATTCACCTCAGATCTGTTCCTGTATATTTATTATGGCTTCTCTCTGAACAAACAGTTCCAGTAGATATTATCAAGGGGAATGCTGAAATAATATTACATACTCAACACATATCTTAACTTGACCTTTTTTTCAAGTCCAGAAATATAAATGTAGCCAGTCTGCAGTTAGGAAAGTAAATTAGGCAAACCATTAAGCAGCCTTAGCTCTGTGTTGTTATAAGATTTTTGATAGTAATTTTCTAGTCTAAACAAAACAATTCCCTGTAATCCAAAACTCCCACTCCCATCTGCAGGCCAGCTTGTGTGCAACACAGCTTCCCAGTTTAGGAATGGGACAGCCCGTGCCTGAGGCACTGAGGAATAGTTAGATCTCAGTAATGCACCAAGTGCTTCTTCGTGGACGTGGGCTCTGAGATGAAGTGCTGTTGATGAAATCTAACTTCAAAAACCCTCTCAGAATTCCGAGAATTGTGGTCACTAGGGACTGGATCTTCATTTTAATTGTGCAGCTAAAAAATGCCATTCTAGCCCTCGCAGTACAAAGTCTAGAAATTCAAGGGTTTTAGAGGCAATCACATTACAATTATCCTAAATTAAGATAGATTATGGAAATGCTGATTGAAAGGGACCTCAGAGTCAACTACCCCATCTGGCTGCCTGAACACTGCTTGAACTGTCACTGGATCAGGTCAGCTGTCTGGCTGAATCTTGAAATCCTTGAAAGCCTCCAAAGATGGAGATGAGTTGCCAAGCAGCATTTCTACATTAACAAGCCAAAAAAACACCCACCTAAAAAGTGATATGCAAATGTCTGAATTAAATCATATTTTCACTTTCTATTTAAGCTGACATCTGTGGCCTTTGAAGGAATCCAATGAAAGGGAAACTAGCAGGATTTTGCATAAATAAATTCATTAAATCTCATCTCTAAAATTCTGAAGAAACAAACAGATGATGAAATTGGTATAGCCTGAAGTGCCAGTAGATGAAATAATGGTAAAATACCCATATTTGAGAAAACTACCTAATTTCATTGTGCTACCATCCTAGCAAAGGCAAAATGAATTAATGTAATGATCGTTTGGAACATATTATTCTACATTTTGCTTATACAAATGCTGTCGACTGCATGCTACACAACATTTACCTTATTCAGAAATGTGAAGTTTAATAGAATGTTTTTATTTGGAAGAGATATTTGCATATGCACTCATATGTGTTTTTCTGGAAGATAAATTATTCTCTTTAATACACAGGAGAAATAAACTGACTTCCCACCAGCTTCCATAGAAATGTAGTTCAAAAGTCTTTGTGATGTAGAGGGAGATTAGCATCTCCGCAGAAAATAAGAGGCGGTGATTTTTTCCTTTGTTTAAAGCAGTCCTCTTTTTTCTTTGCTTTTCTTACCTATAGCTTTATTTATTGAATTTGCAACTAATTTGGTTTTGAAGAAAGTGTAGTAAGTGGGTGGAAAAAATACTGATATATTTTGCCACCACTAAACATCTTGCATCCAGGAAATATTTATGCTTGTAAATAAGACAACATTTAAAATTTCTCTTTCGAGAGCCAGGAAATGTTTCTTATATTTGGAAAAAAATACCTTTGGAACGAGATGTATCTGTACATGTTGCGTGGGATATTAGACAATAATTTATAGAGCTGAAAGTGTGTTCACCTATTTTCAGTTTATGAGCACAGATATACTGGGAACAAAGATATACCTTCAGAGAAGATAAGTGCTTTTTAGAGATGTCTGGGGTCTCTGGGGTTTTAATTAGGGATTTTTATAGCTTTTGTATACTAGCTTCTAAGACCTTTTTACTTCAAAATAAAATTCAGATTTTTTGTGTCCTTTCTTGATCAATTTTAAGGCCAACAATAAAGGTAGGAAGAATCTATTTCTAAATACTAATGAGTGCCCTTCTGAAACGAGAAGAAATCTTTGACAGTGTGTATGGGTAGGTGTATAGATATATAAAAATGGATATTTTATATATATCTAAATAACTGTAGGACATTTGTAATTAAAGGAATCATTTAGTTATGCTCCCAAACTTAGGCACTGGCTGATAAATACTGCATTGTAGGACATCCTGTTCCATGCAAGTCTTTCGATGCGAGTCATGTGTGCGTATATATCTATATATCCTGCTGTCTAAAATTTGTCCCATTTCATATGCTGTTGATTAAATTGTTTTGGTTGGCTGTTGCCGAGATGGCGGTGGGTTTAAAAAAACCCAAATGTGCATAAGGACCTTGGCATTTAAGCTGTTAAAGTATAAATGAAGACACAGCTTGCTCCCTGAATGGTTGTAACAGCCTCCTGAGCCTCATCAATCACGCAGCAGCCCATGACGAGACTGAAAAATGAAGAACCTGTAACAAAATGTGTAAATATCTATGAACAGTGCCTTATGGGAAGGATTCATGCCCTCTTCCCCTTCCCACCCAGCGCGCGTCGGTACGTACCTCTGCCTCAGGAGCGCTCATTGTTCCGTGGGAGCCTCCATGCAGCTGAGCCCCCGTTAGCAAAGATCCCGTGTTCCTCTCTGCGGAGGGGAACCGAGGCCGTTCGGTGGTACGCAGGCTGTGCCACGCTGGCCAGTGGCCACCTCTCATCGGCCCGCTGGGTGCTGAGGTGTTGTGGGTGTGAATTGTCTGGGGTCGGGTGAATTTAATTCCTCTGAGTTTCCAACGAGCGCTCATTTAGATATCTGGAGAGCTGAGAGCGATACGTTCAGTTAAGCAGTTTTATAAGGGTTGAAATTAAATGTCTGAGAATATCATTATCTGTCACTGAAAGCTTGTGCCGGTGATGAAACTGGCTGCATGGGAATCATGAGAGCTGAATTAGATCCCATGCAAGGTGACAGGTGAGCTTAATAGGTTTTGACTGACACAAGCGGAGCTGACACATAAGGCTGCATTTCTCAGCCATGTACTCAGTCTGATTACAGGCAAGATGCTATAAATACTTTTTTTTGCAGAAGAGAAGTGGCTTTGCGAGGGCTCAGCTATTAAAGCTGGCCTCCATCGGAGGCAACAAGTGTTCAGGGCAATGCAGTCACCCTCAAAAATAAAGTTTGTTCATGTTTCCAGTGTAATTACAAAGCTAGAAACATAGCAACAACCGCGCCCTTCATGCTGAGAATGGTTTCTATTACAAAGGCAAGTAGTCATGAGGAATAAAGAAATAGGAAAGGGAAAAAACTGGCTGTACTCGCAGGTAACTCTAACTTTCAGAAACTGCGGTTCTGTCCAGCACTAACACAGACTCAAAACAGCTACGGCAGCAGCACTGTGAGAAGAAAGAAGCAGATGAGGAACAAAAGCGAGAATAAAGCCAACAGGCACCTCATAAACAAGAATCCATTCTCTATGGATGGTGCGAAGGGCCTGGTTTGGGCTGAAAATGTCAGGGAACCACAATTAAAATGTAGATTACAAAGGGATTTTTTTTAACAGGATGAAGAAGGCGATTTAGCAAGTTTGGGTGGAGTGGTTTTTATTGGACTCTGAGCCTGACTGGGTGCCACTGACAGGTACCATCCTGTTCTATTGAGGAAGAGTATGGGGGACTGTTGGGCGGAAAAGTGGAGGGGGCTTCCAGGTACCTGCTCTGCTTGGATGAAGTCCCTCCCCACAGAGGGAGGGGATCTGCCCTTCAAACTGGGTAGTCACAGTGGTAGTGGAACCACTAGCACACAAGTTCAGAAAAGGAGGAAGATTATGGGCAGCAGAGCTGATAAAGGATATTCTTCTAACCTGAAAAGAACTGCAAAGGAAGTATTATCTTCCAGAAAGACAATGCCAAGTTTAAAAAAAAAAAAAAAATTACAAGGGAGTCATGGACACTTCAGTTTGATTATTCTGGGGAGAAAATAAAATAGAAAAGAAGCTGTAGTCACTCTTTCCTACAGAGCTGGTGCAAGTGATACCCTCCTGTTGTGGTTTCAGCCCAGCCGGTAACAAAGCACCACACAGCCACTCACTCACCCCCCACCCCCTCCCCTGGCCACGTTGGGATGAGGAGAAAATCCAAAGGCAGGCTCGTGGGTCGAGACAAGGACTGGGAGGGATCACTCCCCGCTTATGGTCACGGGCAAAAGACAGGCTCAACTTGGGGAAGAAACAAAATCCATTTAATTTACTACAAATCAAAACAAAACACGGATATTAGGAAGGGAAACCAAACATCAGAACACCTTCCCCCCCACCCCTCCCGCCTTCCCGGCTCAGCTCCATTCCCGGTGCTTTCTACCTCCTCCCCCCGGCGGCGCAGGGGAACAGGGGATGGAGTTTGGGGGTCAGCTTGCCACACATCGTCTCTGCCGCTCCTTTCCTCAGGGGG